>WURS02270692.1:0-19014 GCA_011762765.2 Rhinocypha anisoptera
CCGCAACTGAATTCACCGGAAACATCCCCTCGAACCATTTTTTTTTTACAACCTTCCCCCCCCCCCCCCGTATATAAAAGAACGCCGACAATTAACCACAAGAGGTTGCTAGGTGACCCCAAATGCCCACGTGCCTAATTTCAACTTTTGAGGGGGACTGGGCAGGCGACTGCGAGAGGCCATGGCGAAGCAGTTGGAAATGATAGCGCTTTAATGAGGTATTCCCCCTGCGAACGTGTAACGCGGCACTCTTTTGTCATTAAGCCTTAGCCCCTAGCACCTGAACTCGCATTTTAATTAGCGCCCGACATACTTCGAGACATGCACTTGCGCCTTCCCGAAAAATTATCTCCTCCTAGGGTATAATGAGGGAGAATATCGGAGTTGAGGGAGTGAGACGGGTTGGACCGAGGAAGTTGCGAGCGGGAGAGGAGAAGTGAGCTGTGCGGAATTGAGAAGGTGCTCCTCGCACAACGTGGCGACTTGAGAAACGTTAAGACACCCCGGGTGAAGGAAAACCAAGAAGTTAACCAAGAAGATTAACGAAGGGCAGGAGGAGTATGAGGGAGAGAGAGAGAGACAGAGAGAGCTAGGAGAATATTAAAACATCAAAGGCGAGACGCTGGGCGTGAATGGAAGGGTCACGGTAAAAGTCGTATGTTCTGGAAGGAATCCAGATAATGTCGAAACAAACTTAATGAATCCTAAGAATAAATTTTTTATGGAAAAATATACCGCGAAACGTAATGATAAACAATGATGAGAAAAAATTACTGCAAAACTCGTAGGACCGAAATACATAAAAATCCCCGTTCTGCACACAAAAAAGTACACATACAATTAAATGGAAGGGTAAATTAGATTTCTCTTAGAAATCTCATATTCACCTCAATAAAATTTACCCAGGAAGTTTCGTTCATCAGGCATACTTTTAAGAAAATCTTGTCACTGTTTAGACTTATTTCCACGATGAAAATATGTAATCAAAACTTCTACTCAAAAGACTACCTGTAATTTTACAAATAGCGAATGTAACCGCGCGCAGATTCCCCCCAAATTCCAAAAAAATCAGAATTAAATAATTACAGTGGCTACGTTAACTTTGACGCGTCAATTCCAAGTTCAGGAAGTTCAGCCGTTGGCTATATTACCGGAAACCTGAGACTTTCCTGCCTAAAATTCTCCTCCTGAAATGATTAGAATATAATAACCTAATTCCTTTACTAAAATTTAAAAAATACACAGCGGCTTATTTTATATTAGCAGTGAGGGAATTTTCGCAAGAGCATTTGGAAATAATGTATTCCTGGTGAGCACGATTAAAGGCATTCAAGGAAAGAAACATCATTAAAGGTCTTAATGCGCAAGCAACTACAGTGGAAGTTTATCCAAGTCTCCCGCATAAAAACAAGTGGGGCACGATAATTCCCAAGAGAACAAGGTCCCAGCGTCTTAGTCAACGTTCACTACACGGTTCATTTAGCTCGCCGGGCTACATCCAACTGAGGTTCTCAGAGTTAATCTCTTTATTGGCATACAAGCAGGGAAATTCTAGAAGAATACGTAAGGCTGTACATGCTCCAGATGATTGGTCAAATATAAGCATTGGAAAAAAATTAAATTTCTGCTCCAGAATACAAATAAATATAGAATTGATACTATATTATGCCTAATGAAAGGATAACTAGTATCACTTTAATCAATAAATAAATAATATATAATTAAGGTTCAAAAGTCTTCCTAACTTCCTTGGAAAAAATCAGTCTAAAGCTTTCCTTAAGTCTCTTTAACGTAAATTACAGATGAACTTAATTTTTCTGATTGGAAAAATATTTTTAAAAACGAATCGAACAACCCAACCGAGTTAGCATGGTGGGCAACGTGCTCGCTGACTAATACAAAGGTCGCGGATTCGAGTTCCGACCAGGGAATGGATGTTTTGTCGCCCTAATGGGTTTTATCTTCGAAATGAAGAGGTGATAAATGACCATAGCCGTCGACGCACCCTGTAAACTAAAATACTACTACTACTATGAATTGCACTCCAAATGTCTTTCAAATAATCACTGAAAATAAGGCATATGTGAAAGCATGAAGAATTGTAGGGAGATAAAGGATTAAATAACGAAGAAACCGCGAAGAAGAAAACAGAGTGATATATAATCTTCATATTTTGTAGCATATTCCTCATAAGCATCTTCAATTTTAAGTTTTTAATAGTGATGCAGACAGACTAATGCATATTGTTACTGAAGATAGATGTCGTTTTTTAATGGCGAATTTCTTAAGGTGACTGCATTGGATGGTAGAATTTCATTCGTTTTGAGAACTTTTTCCACCATCGTTCTCAAGAGTGTTGACGGATTCAATGTTCTGAGGACAATGGTGGAGTCAGCCATCGAAAGGTCGACTGCTGAAATCCTGACCTGGAAAAACCGAGAAGACTTCAAGAGGGTCATGAGCAGGGAGAACACAAAATCTTACATCTTTCATTTTGTAAACATTAATGGATATATTAAGTGCCTTTCTGAACTACAAGGGTCTACATATCCAATAAAACAGTCAATTGATACATTTTATAGGAAACAAGAGAATAACTGGCTCAATTATCCCCCAGGGTGGGGAGAAATTCTACACTGGTTAAGAATCTATGCTAAGTTAGGAAATTATATGAAAATGTCATGAGATTATTTTACTTAAAGGTATAGAATACTTTACTTAATAGTGGCACGATATTTAAGCGGTAGAGTGAATAAAACCTACTGAAACACAAAACATTATGCTAAAAGTATATGGGTGTTTGGAAATGATTTGTTCCGAATCACTAATATATGACTGACAGAAAATTTCAGTGGTGTCACTACTGTGCCGGTTTCGGTGGCGACGGGGTAACATTCTCGTCTGTCAACCTGGAGGACACGAGTTCGAACCCCGACTAGGTTAATTTTACTCTCTCCACCTAGGGCATTGTTGTGTGTGTTACTTCCTTGTTATAAATGTGTTGTTATACTGTGTACCGTAATTCCGCTTAGTGCTGTATGTGGAAAATTGTAAAAATAAATAAGTAGATGTGACTGATGCAATACTCTCCAGCTGGTCGCACAATGCAACTACGCCAGACATTGTGGGTGCTGGTCAGCTGAAGTCGCAGTGAACGTGACAACCGCGAGAAATACAGAGAAATATTCTGCGTGCTTGAATACAAGATACCGCAATGAGCCTTAAAATTCTTAAGATCAATAAAGGCTTTATCCGTTCTTCGACTCGTCCTCGCTTCACATAATTCCACAGGCTCACCGGAATGCGTCAAACGAATGCCTTAGTTTATTGCGCATAATGAGGGGCACGTGTACCTTTTGACTTGCCCGCAGAAAAAAAAAGAAATACCCGGGGCGGAGTAGAAGCGGTGGCGGCGGCGGGGGTGGTGGAGGGGGAAGCCCTACGAGGCACGCCAACGGCGGCACGCACCTGGGGCTGCAGAGGAACGCCTGGGCGAGGTCCAGTCTGAGGAGGGCGCAGCAGCCGAGGTGAGGCAACACCCACGTACATACGTAATCGCTGAGTCGTCACTGAATCAAACATAAGCAGGACCCGAAAGCAGCGGCCGTTGGCGTCCTGCGGAGTCTTGTAGTCCTGCAGGGATAAAATTCATTCTACCTGAAGTATCAATTTCTCGAGTCCGGTCTTGCGTTTTCCGATAGTTAGCATCGGAACTCTTCATTCCCTTCTATAGAGAGTTCGTTCGAGTGGCATCCGAGTAGAATGACGACGATTTAGTTCGCGTAGATCCATCCAATATATAAAAGTACGAGACAGACGGTTTTCAATGTTCAACCAGAATTTGAGAAAAGAATGTGCAGATGGTTTTCGAAAAGCCTATGAGAAATGTTAGGATAGGATACCAACTATATCAACGCTACTTCATTTGATGATGTTCCTGTTCACATTTATTACACTAATTCTCAGGGTACGATTATCTCCTTGCCGGGCATTTAACATTTGACACATGGATAGTACTTCACCGATTCTTCATTTTGGCCGTGAAACAATAGATGGAGTAGATAGATTAATATTTAATGATTTTATATCATAATAATTTTGATTATGGCCTTATTTAATTCACAAAAACTCAATATATGCTATAAATTGTGTCAGCTAAACTTCTACGCATTACGTGGAATCTTTGTCCTAGGTAAACTGAATTTGCGTAAATATCTGTCGTTGAGCTATTCGAGCGCGCCTTACTATTACTGGAGCTTTCTCATGCAGATTCAAGCGGTCTACTGGGAACCGCGATCCACAGGGAACAGGAAATTCGACGGACGGTTTCCGCAAGAACATTCCACGTTTCGCCATGCACAATATATTTCGGGGAAAGTTCACGAACACTTCAACACGCCCAGCGGTCGATGATCCTTCTTCGACGACGTTAGACGCCCGAGAATCCTCAATGAGTGTGTCCTTGGGGAGGTTTGAACGTGGAGGGGCGAACGTAAAAAATTGACAGTACTCACTTGAAAGGTAAGGTGACCAAAGGGTAGACGCAGACAGTATTTCGCCCCGTGCATCAGATAGTTATTCCGGTCGTGGGGGGGGAGGTTTTTGATCCAATCCAATCCCCGAGAGTTTGTTTTATCCCGGCCCGGTAATTTTTGGTCTCGAAGGATACGTGTGGGGAAATTGGATGATGACGCGATCGTGACGTCGCCGTGCTGTGATCACACAACTCGTGACCCCGAAAGGGCGAAGGGGAGGAGGTGGGCGTGGGCTCGAACTCACGGTCGTCCAGGGCGACGGATGCAAGAGGGAGAGCGCTTCTACCTCGTTCTTCATCCATCAGGGTTGGGGAGGATGGGAGAGGGAGGGGGAGGGGCGTCGCAAAACCGCACGGCGCACGTTGACAGAGAGCAGCACCATTGTCTCCCTCGCCTCGTGTGCGGGCCCGAGGGAAATTCATTGATGCAGGTTCCCCGCGGCGAAATTCCCCCTTGACATTCGTGACGACTCCTCCCCCGGGTAGTTGAAGGATTTCGCGCGTGCTAACCGTTTACACTTGTGCGTAAATTACTCCTTCGTGTATGATTCCGTCCGTGAGTCGCAGAACCAGATGTTCACAATCTAGGTTAATGCTCCCTTGTCCGATAATGGGCTTGTTTTGCTTCTCCGTTTTTTTATCCCTTTTAGGCGTCGGCGATAATTTCTAATTTCCATGGCGCGGGGAGTCCTTTTAAGAGACGCACAGAAGGGAAATGTGAATGCTGGGGTCTTCCTTCTTTTCACTGATTACTTAGACCGTTGCTGCAGTCTTTCCGTAGTTTTCGAATGTAGGCAGCACTTTTTAGACCGTTCTTGTTAGACGGAACTGTAACCACTTGGTGCACAATCTGTTCCTGCTCTTGAAGTGGTTCTGATCACAGAGTAAGTCTATTTTTTTCACAATCTCTACCTCATTGTAGATTGGACGAAGCGGTATCTTGGTGGGTATTAGGTAAATGCAAAACCTGTATTGGAGAAGTCATGTTCTTAGATTGGTATTTGTGATATTCTTTCCTTTGAAAATAAACTCAACCTTAAAATATTTTCTGCACGTAATATTTCGCAATTACGCTCTACTGTGTAACATTACTTTTATTTATTATTATATTTGTGACAATCAACTCTTTAAAATGTTATTCTTTTTGTGAATCATGGTGTCATAAATTGGTATTTTCAAAATCTTCGTTGTTACGTCCACCAAACTCTTCATTTTCTTTATTCATGTTCACTACATATTCTGCACATTGTTCAGTTGCACGAGTATCAGTTAGTTTTACAAGTATCTTTCCTAATTTTACGTAGATCATACGAGTATTTGGTTAATTTTGTTTCAATTTGGTGGTGGATTGCAAAGGAAATCATCCAGCGGAAGAAATATATGGGAATATATGGGGCTAATAATAAGTACGTACAATGGGGAGGATTAGGTGAGATTAATTCCGCTTGTTTTTTTTTGTTTCTAGAATGAAAGAAATTGTTAAATTTTCTAATTTTCTTTACGATTAACACCATAGCCTCTTATAATTAAGTCGTCACAGGCATAATCTTTGTAGATCACCGTTAACTGCACCCAACGCAACTAGCGAAATAGGCTTGTCGCTTCAAAATTCATCCTCAAGAATAATCATCTTTTTCCTTGCAGATCTCTTTTATCGCGGTAGAAAGATTGAAGTATTAAGAAGTGTTTTGCATTTCTTTCTCTCTCTTAAAAAGTTATTTGAAAATCATTATCTTATTGCAGTATGTATCTTTTATTGCTCTCCATTGTTGATTGATGCATTAATATCTTTTAATTTTCCATTGCCGTTTTGATGAAGTACGTAATCTCGCCATACCTAAGGAAATAAATCGTTTAGTCAGTAAAATGAAATATTATTGTGGGTAACTGGTTAATTTTGTAAGATTTTACTTGAACGGTGCATGGAAACTGGGGAGCTGTAGTCATTACACGTACAAGTTATTTCGGATTTCTTGTGGCCTGTAAATCGGACAACTAGGAGTCGGTCTCAGTTCAAATACTAGCGCGGTCAATCGGTCTCAGTTCAAATACATTTAAGTTTTGTTCCGCATCTTATGGACGGGTTTCTTTGAATTAAGTGACCAAATCTTTTTGAAAAACAACTGATCGGACATTAATTGCAAAACGGCACTAACGGAAAACTATAATCTACAGAGAAATCCTAAATTTACGGGTATCATGACGGATTTTTATGGAATTAAGTACTCCTATTCGACAGATCCATCAAGGGGATTAGATGGTCCCATCGATGTAATCCAGGTCAAATATCCTGCTACACTTTATAGAGCAAAGCGTTTTATATTTGCTCGGGTTTTACTTCTATATATTTCCGTCGCGCCTCGCTATTTTGGCCGGACCGCCGCCGTGCCCCCGCAATCGATTGCGTTCACGAGGGAGCCTAAAACCTCCTCCGTCCAGACTGGAAAAACCGAAAGTTAAACGGAAGGCGGTCACGCCATTCAAATGCCGAAAAAAGTCTATCGAGCGCTTTTTTCCCCACCATAATCGTCCCCCTTGTGGTGTTGTGCTCGCAGTTCGTGGTTATCTTGCATTTATAATATTAATATCATCAAAATACGAACCAGAATCATTTCCTTAATCTCAAGGGCAAAGTCATGACCCCAAACAACCCCCCCCCCTTACCTCCACGGAGGAATTTTTTCTCGACAAAGATAGGATTTCACTTCTAGGAAGGCATCAAAAACCCCATCAAGTAGGTGTAACTCCTTGCTACCTGATGATATTTCCCATTTGTGTCGCACGGTGGCTTCGTTCTTAGTAATTTGTGATTTTTTTAATTATTTGATTTTCTCACTGTGTAGTATTTTTATTTTGTTTTTCTCCCTGCTGTTATTCTTCTTTATTAGCCATAGAATAAAAATTTTAGTCAATTTTAGTTTTAGTCAACCTTTTTATTTGTTTTATTTACTTGTAATTATTTCAAAGTCCTGGTAATGACAGCCAATTATTTCGATCGTTAAGAAGAATAATAAAATTATCAGTCCCAACTTACAAAATTTAAATTTAAGATTCTTCAGGTTTATAAAAGTTTGAAATAATCCGTTGTGTCTTTTTGCAATGTTGATTCTACGTGGAGACAGCGGAAATGCTACGCCACGGAATGAAATAATAAGTCGTGCATTCAACATCGGTCTCGGGGCATGTACGAGCGTCCTTGTGACTGTACCTCATATTTCTGATGCTTCTTCGCTCTAGTTCATCACTGGAGAAAATTCATAGCCAACAGAGGTGACTACTTAGGAACTTAACTCTATTTTTTTAACATGTTCACCACTATTCTCTGCGCATTTTCTCCAATGATGAACTACGTAGAGCGAAATAAATCAGAAATAAAGTTACTTTCAGAACGTTTCTCGTACGTATTCGATATAATATCTTTAATTTCGTTGAAGATTTAAAATACATTCCATTTTTAATATGATGTCGTTATTGGAAATGATGGCTGTTGAGACCTGACTGTGTAGTTTTCACGAGTATTTTATATACTTTTAGTTTGTCACTTTTTCACGTTGGAATTTTGTATTATTTCGAAGTGTTTTTTTCCACCCACAGCCACGGTGACGCCTTTGCCAACCGGCGATGGGGATCCTTCAGACAGTAAGGAATTTCAAATTCTGTTATTGAACTAAAACTAGGACATGGCGTTAACACTGCATGCTTGGGATTGGGGTTGGTTTTTGGTGAAGGCTAAAAGACTCACTGCTACCCGAAGTGTGAACCGTTTCTCAAGTCCTAACTATATATGTTCTGTGGTGATGGGTAATCCTTGATATTCCACAGGAAATTGGTGACTCATGTCAATGCATTCTCATCTGTCCTGAGAGCGTGAGTCAGTCCTTGCTGTTACCAAATACGCAGAGGGTAGCGAATGTTTTGGCAGACAGTAATTCCCAATCGTTTCTCGAATTTTTTTCTGCTTGGAGAACCTGAACATGTACACGTAAAGAGAGTGAGTCACGTAATTTCGATATTTTTATAATAATTGATTTCGCGAATAAACGTGACTCTTGGTCAACATTGTTGTCTCAGACTCGATGGTTAGTTTTCAGAGTTGCATGAGGTGAACATTGACGTATTGGCCTCCTAAAATTAGAACTAGATAATATACACAGCGGGAACTATCGACGGTTGCTTCGAGAAAGAATTTAATTCGACAGTGATTTTGTGAGGCTGCGAGAGCGTTTATACTGCAACGAAAATCAACAGCAACATATCCACGTGACGTTTTCGTGATATTTTTATATCTGGTAATAGAGTTGCAGTTTCTTGTAAATAAAATTTTCCAACGCAACTGGAGTACTTCGATTTTCAGAAAGGAGATTTTGCTGCCAACGCACCGAACACGAAAGTAGTTAATGCCCTCTAACATTATTGATCTCCAACTACTTTACAGGTGGAAGTGGCGAGAAACAGACGGTCCGTCACCATTAATCAGGGAAATAAATTAAT
The DNA here is from genome assembly GCA_011762765.2 of Rhinocypha anisoptera. Lineage (NCBI taxonomy): Eukaryota > Metazoa > Arthropoda > Insecta > Odonata > Chlorocyphidae > Rhinocypha > Rhinocypha anisoptera. Next base: position 9,026 of record WURS02270692.1, read on the forward strand.
AAGCCTCCACGCAATAACTGCAATTTCGAATAATTAACACCGAGGATGATGGTGCAATTACCTAAATGAAAACGCGCGCATTTTCATTCTCGCTTTGTTTGTCTTTCCACTCAGATTATTTCTCACGTCCTCTAATTGAACCGACGTCCGAGGACAGCTGTATCGCAATTACAATTTTCTCTCGTGAGAACATATGAACCAGCGCTCACTTAAGCACTTATTTACCCACTGACTTTCTTTTGCAATCCTTTTCCTCTGAGGCTAGAAAGTATGACCTTTTTTTTCGAGTATAAACTAAGTATTTTTTTCTCACAACTATGCCAAACACCCATTTCACAGAAGTGCTTCGGTATCCAGGGAGGTCCATTCGGTCCGAGGGGGGTTTAGTGCATCTATAATTGATGACGTAATAGACCGATGCATTGTGATACCCAGCACATCGGTATCCAGCTCCTTTTCGGATTCAAATACTAGCGATAGCGGTTTAATTTCATGGTATTCCCGTCCGGGAATTTCTATGGATATTATCGTACATCAAGTTCGGTGCTGCACAGGACTAATATTTTCCGTATCCAGAAGGAAATTTTTCTTGTGAAAAGTCGTGACATCACTCGAGTTCTGGCCAACGAGCATACACCTGACTCAAGAGAAAGGCTAAGAACAGCTGGATCCTGTGGTCATTAGGGGATTTCGACCTCATTTCGACATGCTAGGACCTCTTTTTTGTTTAGAAAAGCAAAAACTGCCGTTTTCGGTAGTATGTCAAAGATCAAAGAGAATTTTTTTAGGTCAGTTAATTTTATGATAATGGAGCGATAACATGGTAATAATCAAATAGTCGCAACATAAGCTGGGGAATGAGCTATCCAGGCCACGTCGTTCAATATTGGAGCATAATTCACTTTATGATAACAAATCCATATGTCGTCCACAAGAGAGTACGAAAGAGTTGTGCATACGTGAGGGAAACGAGGCGACTTTCTTGAAACGTTTAATATTACCGAGTATGAGTATATATTTCCTCTTTCCATTTAATTAGCAAAGCCTTCTTTTTATTCATTGCCGCTACAGTTCCATGTGGGCTTTGGCCTCCCTAAAAATCCGTCTTTTACGAACACATTATGACTATTGTGAATTTTACCTTGGCGATGCATACTTCAAGCGGAGAGACGCCCTGGCCATAATCTAAACGACTTTCTCTATATACTATAATCAAATATGAAACTAAAGTATTCTAAAAATATTAATTTCGAAGCGTAAACTAATAAAAACAAAAGTTGATATGTTGAAACCGCGGAGCAATCTCGGTGAATTCTTAAACCGCCATTACCATTGTGTTCTTTAATGTTTTACGTATATGATCACACAACTGTTTTCATAACATTTTTTGTTTGGAAGTAAAAGTTATTCCAAAATTAATTTAGAGCTGCTAGGAATTTGATAATTGAAAGCATTCGAAATTGCATCACCTTAACGAAGAATTAAAATAGTGATTCCACAATTGTGATTATAAATTATTCGATGATGTAAAAATCTCTCGTGCCATTTGTTCCGAGGCATATTCTGAATGGAAACCGAATTACATAGTTCGTGGGTTCGTGTTTAAACACCCATGTCAAGGAAATTGCAGTCAACCATCTCAGTAGCTTCTCGCTCGTCGGCGCTACTGTCGTTGAGGTGTCGAGCGCCTACTACGGTGATTTTTTGGAACTAAGTGGAGAAATAGACTTCGCTGCGCCAAAATATAAGACCCCTTTTACGATGACATTGTTCACTGTTACCGACTGCGTACACGTATTGCAATGAAGTAGTCGTTCTTCTAATTGGATGATGACCCAGTTAAATTTATTTTTAAAACCTTCAATTCTCAACTCTGTTTACTGATGCCGAACTGCACTTTTCAGGTCAATTTTTTCAGTTACACGCATTCTATATTTCAGCTATTCTAAGTTTCACTTTACAAGAGAAGAGGAAAGGGGAATAACGAAAGCGGAACAATATTTCTTGTTAAGAGCTTGTCGATATCACTTAACACACCGAGGAAACAAGAGAAAATAATTGGTTCTATTTGTTGAAGCTTACGATATTAGACATCTTATTATTTTGAATACTACTATAAGTAATAAGGATGGAGTGGTCGCCGGTTGGCCCGAAGTGTGGGCTCGAATCCCCCCCTAGGGTAAGGATGTTCTTATTTTTACAACTAATTTTCATGAGTGGTTGGCGTCAGCCAGTGCATACGGTCGTAAAAATACGTGCCAAAAACCAATTAATAACCACCACTCCAGAACTAAGGGGAAAAAGCAAGGAAGAAATAAAACCATTAAGAAGAAAAAATAAATTAATTAATTAAATAGTGCCTTTCTTTTTTTAAATTAGTGTAAAAGTCGTACACTACCCAGCGCTTTCTGAAATAACAGCAAAAATATTTGACAACCTGAGGAAAAGGGAAAATATTATTCCGATAAAAATTCACATGTAATTTCATTCTACTTCTAAGCATTACCCAGAAAACCGCCGCAAGGGAGTGTGGCAGGAGGGTGAGCCACCACCAAACATTCGCATGCACTCCCAAATGCAAATGTTAAGAGACACACATTGCTCTCAGAATGAATCCACCCGCACGCAAAACAAAATAGCAGAACATCATTCACAATATGCGGGACAATGTTAAACTTCTCACTGCAAACATGCATGAAAACAACTACAGACGCCTTCACAATATGCGTAGTCCAAGCTCTTCCCCTTCTAAATTTTTTTCTTATTTGCTCCTCTGCCCGCGCAATTTTTACCCCGTTAAAATCATTACTTTCGATGTGATAATTGTGAATACTCCTAACTCAGAATTCTCAAAAAGATTACATTGTTCGTATTTGTAGTCCTCTTGCATTGGGCGATTGTCGATACTTCAAAAGGAAGTAAAATTCTACCAGACAGACGCAATACTGTAGTCCAAAGTGGGATCTTTGCTCTAATCTGACGCTTGCTACACTCTTGGCTAACCCCGCTGGCTACCTTGTTTGTGCGCGTAAGAATAAGTAAATAGTTACGTCGTTGCAGAAACGTACGAGAGCACCTATGTAAAAAGTTTTACTTTAAATAAAGATTTGTGTTACAATATTTTCAAGGTGGAATTGAGGGGAAGTGATATGCTAAGTCTCCGAGAAGACGGAAAAAGAACGTTGAAAGAGCATTTACTCGAAAGGAGTTCTATATCCAAAGGAATGAAAGAGGGTCGATGGAAATGAGGGAGCCATCCTGCAGGTAATTTGATGCCATAGCAGCCCAAAGGAATGAAATAAATAACACAGAATTCTGGCTATTGTTCAAGAAAATAAAATTCGAATAAAACGTGCGATCGTTGGAATCGGCAGTTTCTTCAAAAGCTTTCTTGGAACGAAAGACCCGTGATGCGTTATACAAATTTGAATAGGCTTTCATTCCCCGTGTGATCAGCTAGGGGTGTGGTGGATTCGTACTCTTTTTTGTTTTGGTTGGTATCAAGCCTGCGGATAAAATCGGTGCCGATGGTGAACTTCCAGAACGAAAACCTTCGATTGGATGTCGTTACAATTCGACCATCTCCAGGACCCCCATTGCCCCTCATAAATTTCTCTCGTTTCCCCGCCGGGCCAACCGAAGTACTCCCGTCGGACCCTTAAGGTTACTTAAACGTACGCCGGCCGGGATTCGCCAGATGAGGTCCTCTTTCGGGAGATCTAATTAACTCAAGCGAAACGGTCAACAGTGCCCACAGCATGCGCGGGGGAATGGGAGGGGAGGGGGGGACCCGGAGATTGGGGAGAGAGGAAGATGAGATTCATGGGACGAGGATTAAGTGCCCCCTCCCCTTAATCTGTGCCCACATCTCCTATTTAAATGGATGTGAGGTGGGAACTTTATTTCCTCGACTTCCGCGAGGGACCATCGCTCGACATGGGTGCCCGTGCCATTAATTCGGCTGCGAATTAACTCCGAGAGATCGTTTCGCTCCACTGATGCAGCCCCTCTCCCCGCGTGTCTTTGCACGCGGGGATTCGTGGCCAAGTATCACGACAGGGATGGCGACGATACAAGACGCTTGACGAAAATATGACATTTCCATTCGCGTTCCTCCAAGTCCCACACGTAACCCAGAGTCTACTCCAAAATCCCGTGTTTCCATCTCCCAGCGATCCCTATCCTACACGAATCCCTGCATCATTTAATTCCACTAGCCGCTCAGTTTCCTTCCCTAGACCTATCCCTATCACTGTTTTTAACTATTTTTATGAAGAACTATTGCAACCCAATGAATTATACCCGCCATTGTAGTCTTCGGTTTTTCTGTGTGCTCCATTTGTTTTTTACATTATTGTTTTTACTTGTTACTGTTACTTATTTTTGTTTATATTATTTGTTGGTATTATTTCAGTCAATTTAAAGAGCCTTTGTGCCGATTTGGATAATGATAAATAAATGACAGTAGTATAAATAACAATGTCTATCCGCACCGTGTAATTTGGCACCACGAAATTTTTACCATGTCGTATCTAAATCCCATTGCTGCATTTAAATTTAACCTGAGTTATCATTTGGTGTGCCACATTCTTGTAGGTTTAACTTTCAACTAATTCTTAGAACTGATAATGATTTCTTAATGTAGGTTGCTATTAGGATTCCTTGCAGCTTGGGCGATTATTGAGTATATTGTAAACGAGCGAGGTTGGAAACTGGGACAGAAGATCAAAGTGAATATTACCCTACGATTTTCCACGTTAACTCATGTTTGTTTGATTGCCTTTTTTATTACCACGGTGATTTTTATGCAAATCTCAATTATTAGTTGCATATTTTCATGGATTAATAGTTACACTATTACATTTTCTTCAGAAGAAGGTTTCCCTATTCCAGTGTGACTTTTACGTAGAATTAAATAATTTGAAATGTAGCCATGTGAAGAGTTATATCCAATCCAATCTTGACTCTCGGCAAGCGAATCCCGAAGAAGAAATTGAAGTATTTTATAAACATAATTGCACCAGGCGCGACTTATGTGAAATAATGGAAATCCACAATGAAACAACAGCTTTTTAAGTTTCCACAATTGTGGTACCTCCAATGAATTAATGGAAACTACAAAGTAGTTGTTGAACTAATGGTACTGTTTCACCTTAAACGGCGTCCAGATCTCTTCATCGCTTTTCGTGCCGTAGTTGATGTTCCAATTAAAAGCTTGCAATGCCGAAACCAAGGCCCACGGTCGGAAATTTCTCATTGGAGGAACGGAATACTTTAAACAAAAGAGAAATAGAGGAAAAAACGGCTAAAATGATTTTCAATATACATACATATATAATCGAATTTTTCTTCGATTTCTGATAGCTTAAAACTCTCTTTCCTGCCCAAATCTCTTTGTCATGAGGGACTACAATAGAGGCAATTTTAGAAACATGTTAGAAGCTGTTTTTTCTCTCGATATCCTGGCTGCAGCGATAGATCAATGGTGTTCAACCAACGGTCAGTGGACCTGACTCGGTGGGTCTTCCGTTTGACCCAAAAAATGATTCCATGGAAAAACGTTTAGGTATTAAAATCAACTATAAAAGGCGTACATTTATGGAAGTCTGGCGTATTAATAATAAAGTAACGTGTTTTAATGCGCTTAGGAATTACTTAACTACTTGAGAATGTTGGGCTACTTGATGATAATGGGAAGAAACAATCCTTTGCCACGAATATGAAGAGAGGTCAAAATTTAACTGTAAGACGTGGTGGATTAGGAATTCACGAAACACAAAAATATGTATTATTCCCGTAAAATCGGTTGTGTTGAAGCATTGATATTATCCTTTGATAATGGTAAATGTGATCGTCGCCCCCCTCGCCACATGTCTGTTTCCCGCACATCTAAGATCGCACCGCAGCCTGAACATTATTGCTTCGCAAGGCGATGGCAGGCATGGAGTCTACGTTGCCCGTCGCAGTTGATAACTTTTAAATTCGGCGTGCAACACCTCGGCTTTCGTGGTCACTTTCGTCCGAAAATGGTCACTCCACGACACCGTATTCTATTTCACGATCGAGTTCACATGACGCCCGAGGTGAATTTCTCGGCTTCGAAACCTGACATCCGGGCATTCAACGGTCAAAGGATGAGAATTCTTCACCAACACTCACCTACTCTCTTCCCATTGTATATTCCCCTAACCTCCCCCCCCCCTCCCCTACCTTACACCCTCGCCGCTTCCCCCAGATGTAACAGTGTTGATAAAGATTTCTCCTCGTTCGTCCCCCCCTCCCCAACCACTCGTGTGTCATGAAATGATCTCGGTCGTCATGACGACGACGCCTTTGAACGTATCGACTTCCTTTTGTCTGCTTCCGGGCCATTTCCACGATTCGGCGAGTGGGTTCGGATGATCAAAGCATTGTAAGAGATAAGGAGATGACCCATTCCACAGCAAATGCGCTTGAAAACGACTTATCAGGTTCTCAATATTTGCGTTAAGCCATGTCGATATGCTTAAGTTTCGGACCTGGAGATATTTAATTAACTTCAACGCAATACACCAACACTCATTATATCATGACAATTCATCTTTTCTAAAATTACGAAATCACATGGAACGTCAGCAAATACGAGTATTTCACTCCAGAGAAACATTTATCCTCTCCTTATGTTCAATTCTCTTTATTTCAGGTAAAAACTATGACTTTTTGAACAGTCTTAGAAATATCGGCGCGGTGTATTCATGTAGTCACAGAATCTGAATTCCGTAAAAATCAGATAAAATCCCAAGTTTAGAAACGAATAAGAAAAGTGGTCCAGGAATCGTAGTGGTTCAATAATTAACTTGCAAAGCACTAAAATATCAATTCGTAGGGGCTGCAGAGATAAAAAAGCGATGGTGAGCTTCGGTAGACAATTCCTACGATCTCAAAGTGAATGAGAGGATCCATTGTCGTTTGAACAGTGCCTTGAAAATAGTTGGATAAATAGAAAAATTGGACATTTGGCAATTTTCCCTTTCACTCTTGTTTTTTACTACGACCACGGTTTCGTCGCGTGCACCTGATGATGCCGCTTGACGACGAAATCACAGTCTTGGGAAAAATAAAAGCGCGAATGGACAATACAGTGTCTGATTCTCCTTGTTATTGAACTATGAAGGATTTCCTATGCCAGAGAAGGCTTCTTGTGCCTTGAAAATATTTAACGTTCATTGAAAAATATGATTATAAAATAAATGCGCTCCACGTTTAAGGTCAGAGAGACGGTGATAATATAAGAGTAAATTTTAATTTACGAAATACATCGTTAGAATTAAATTTTGATGTGAGGAAAATGAAAAACTATATTAATCCGCAAAAACAACATTCAGGCACGTATCGTCTTGATAGGGTATTATTGCAAAGAATTGCATTTAATATTACTGATTTTCAGAGAGAGTTTGTTAAAATGAGGGGTGGTGGAAAAGTGGAATTAAAATTGGCGTCGCTTTAGCCGGCGTTTAATAGAAATTCCCGAGGGCGTCTTTCTGCTGCACAGACAGTCTGGCGGCAGACGGCGCAGTGCCCTCCGAGTGCTCTCCATGGGAGTGTGTTAGTTCCCCACAGTTCAAGGGGAAGACATACACTAGGAACGAGAGCAAGGCGGATTTTTTTCAGTCTACCCCCAAGGGGGTTCAAACTCGGGTTCTAATCCCGGGAAGACAGAGAGTTGCACTCACCACCGCGCACCCTCGACTCCGAAGACCTTTTCTGCCTCCTTGAAACCACACGGGATTTATGCAAACACTTTAACGCGGGAAAAAATCTTTCTACGCGGAGAGCAGAGGAATAAACTTTTCACTCACTCATCGATATTTCCTAATATGTAACCACTGTGAAGGCCTCCATTCTTCCCAATCCAATTCTAATTTCCCGCCTTACTTGTCTCGTACGACCTGATTCATATATGCCCCGAATAAATATGCATAAAGCTTAGGGAGAATACATTGATTCAAAAAATTGAGAGCTGCTGTCACTCCTATCCAGTTGTGAGGAAATTCGCGTTTCAAGGAATCCTCGATAACCATACGAGTATGGTAATATTGCTTCAGTGCTGCCATTCCTCAAGGCTGGAAATGGCGACCCTCAGTTCGGTAGCCCAGCTCGGTACCGATTTGTGTCATCCAAGAAAAAAATGGTATTTATGGTTTAATTAATTTATTAAGAAGTAGTTGTTGCGTTATATGTGTATTTGGTCGGCCTCTGTATTTTACCCCGTTTTTACTTTGAGCAACTACACAACCCTGTTGTATCATTGTGAAGTGGTTATTAAATAATGAATGATATAACTAATGGTTTTTGCTGCAGTCAGGTACAAATTATCCATTTTTTATTCCGTTGCAGCTCACTTATATTTTTCCAAAAGATATTGTTGCAAACTTTTTTAGTTTATATTGTTTAACGCTGGTATAAGCATGATATTGGTTAAAATCATAGCTGCTAATTTTGTGTAAATATCGTGGTTTTAATTTTTATCATATATTGGACACGTTCACTCCTATTCCCCTATTTTCCTATGCGATTTTTTTTTAATGATATGTCACGTTAGAAAATGACTTGGTTGAAAACTTTCAGTAGTAATTTCATATATTATCAATTTTTGTAATTTTTCTTGCCGAAATCCATTTAAAAATCTGCTGAATATGCATAAATCCATTTTGTTAATCATTTATTAATTTATATCTTTTTCTATTTTTGCCATACTGAAGGATACTACTTACTAAAGCCCTGTGTGATGTTTTGAATTTCCTTCCATAATTACCTTAGTAACTTATTAATAATCAACTACCTGGTGCCACAGTACTTGTAATGAGCCTGTTCCATCGAATAGATAAACTCATTATTATTATTGATATCGTTCGACGAATTTGAGCCGTTTGGCAAATTAGTAACATTTTGTCATGCATCCTCCATAAAAAATAAACATCGGATTTCATTTAACTAAGGGAGAGGAAATTTCGTCGGTATGCGGTGCACTGTGCACACGGATTATTCATGGAAGGACCGCGAACGTACCAGCTGGTATGAAAAGAGAAAAATCTCCCCGCATAGCTTTTATGCGGATCGAGTTTCGGTTGCCTCGTTTCGCAGTGGCAATTTAAGCCATTGATGGGAATCCAAAAGTTTTATTTTTATCGTCCGCACCGAAAGTAATTGTTTGGGGAAACCTCGCCGGGTGAAATACAATGGAAAAAGGAAAGGCTATGTAAGTTGCCACTCGAAGAGAAAATGGAATGGCGGAATTTCTGACTGGGAAAACGAGTGTGTGTGTGTGTGTGTATACATACATGCACATATACCTAGGTACCACAATATTTCTACGTGACCAACGACGAGAGCGAGACCTATCTGTAAAATTTCCAAAATATGTCAATGTCCTTTTAAGTTCTTCTGTGTTTTTTTATCGTCCATCGTACGTATTTTCGTAAAATCTTTGGTCTTAGATTAAAAATTCCTTAAATAATATATATACACACACCCACTATTTAACCAAAACCCTTGCGACTTTTGGCAATGAAAATAGTACCTTTGACCTTCAACGTTCCATCCGCCGAAACGTTCGAACCAATTCTTGTGAATGTTCTTTTTGTTTGTTCCTGTTTCGTGTTCTAGTTTTATATTGGGTATTGTGTATCAGCATGATTATGAATACTTCCCTGAACATTAGAAATATATATTGCACAAAAACACACAAAAAATAGACACAAAAATGTATAGAAACTCACTAGTTTTAAATTTTCGGTGGCTGCTGAACCACCTCATCAGAAAGGAGATAGGCCGAAACTGACTGACCGAATTTTCGTCCAATCTCCTTTCTGATGAAGGTGGTTCACCAGCAACCGAAAATTTGAAACTAGTGAGTTTCTATATATTTTTGTGCCTATGTTTTGTGTATGTTTTTGTGACAAATATCCCCTCGCTTGTGTGAACCGACTTCGTTATTTATTATATCATCA
>WURS02270803.1:0-19012 GCA_011762765.2 Rhinocypha anisoptera
TACTTGAACCAATTTTTGTTCCAGAACAACCAGAAAAATAAAAAATTTGGTTGCTATCGATATATGGGGTGGGGGAGGATAGGGGGTGATGAGTTCTCACGGATTGCTCACGGAAGGAGGGGCCCAGGGGTTAAAAATTTTTTTTATCCATCGATATATGTTTATGACCTCTAAGGATCAAATCAGGCAAAATGACTAACACAATTTACTATTATCAATAACATTGTTGTTTAAAATATGTTGAACAAAATATTGGTATGTTAGTGTATTGAAAAATTTGAGAATACATTGTGGACGAATGTTTAGTTGGATTGTTTACTCTAAAAATCATTTGAAAACTGTCAGCAGTTTTTAGTTGACAAGGTTTGTTATTATTGATATTATGCTTGAATATATTGACAAGGAAAAACGTTTGAAGTAATAGAAGAGTTTTGGTTAAAATTGTTTATAGTAAAAATTGCTAAGAAAATAGCCCAACTACAACTGTAAACAAAAAGAAGATTAGAAAAAGTAACTTTTAGCAAAGTAAAGTACAATTGAATGGCAATTATTCTACGGATTATCAATAGTCATTAAAATGAAATTAGTTTTTAAATTACATTTATACAATTATACATTTAACTCATACAGGTTTACAAATTTCTCTAAAAATATTATATTGAATTGACAAGACTTATTGGTGTCAAAACAAAACATTCAAACAGTACATGCTTTCTAAATTGGTGATATTTGAAAAAGCATGGTGAATTGCATGTACACGCTCAATTGGCCTAGCAAAGCGTTAGATAACGGGTGTAAGTGATGAGCCCGAGCGAGACAGCTGGTGTAAACGTTACAGTAAAGCGTGGTGGAGTAGGCCGATCATCGATGGTGCCAGCTCTCTGGTGTACTTTCCAAGGCTAGCAGTGGATCGGAGTGGAGATAGTGAGCAATCACGGTCACGGCTATCAGTGGCACTGTGACGCGAGTGGGGTGCCTATCGCGCTCGGCATTCTTTGATCACTGGCCAGCAGCACCCAGAATTGGTTCTTGCTCGGTCTTGTCTGCACCGTTGTCCGTGTTTGGCAACACTGGACTCGAGCACAATTGCCATGTTTACCCAATGGTTTTATTAGAGCTAGCCAAGTGGCGCGTCGTCTCTGTCGCTGGTAATGGTGACCGTACGATCAGTACAGTGGGTACGCGCGCGTCACCTTTCTACTTCTCGGGCCATGCATGTTGAACCACTTAAAGCGAGGTGAAGCGACCAACAATCATCGTCACTGATCATTACTTGTAATTCAAATGCCTACCCAAATGGCTCAATTGCTGAGTGAAAGTTACGGCAAGCTGTGCTGCACGTTACTGGGACACGGGCCCCGAGGCAACCAAAGGGGCTTTGTAGCAATGATCATTGCTTCAATCAATTGTTTCATAATTACACCACAATTGGGCGTGGAGTTGGGACCTAGCTCAACTCGATGGCTAGCAATTGAGATTCCCACGGTTGACCACCAAGAGGGCCTAGGACACCAGGGTGCTACATGTAAGGGCTTCACACTGTTGAACCTGCCTAAATGTTTGCTAAATATGCACGGCTGGACATTCGCCTCGGCCATCAATCAAGGCTATTGCCCACAAAAAGTTGCCTTCCAAGAGCCAATTGGCAGTGACAAATCAGCCAGCCTCTCTTGTTACATTTGATGGTTTTATTATTTGTCCCAGCTAACGCCTGGACCAAACAAACAAGACCACCCAGGCCAAAGAGCACGACATGTGCATGTTTTGAAAGAAAATTTGTTTAGCTCTTTTCTTGTGATAATTTATGTTGTCACTAACAATTGGCGATAGCAGTTGGAATGCTTTGTGCCCAGTTGAGTGAATTTTAACGCTCAACTCGTGCCTGGTGTAATCATGTGTCGTAATGATTCGGCCACACACAAGGACCGACCGCACGATCCTGTGTAGCGCCCGTGTGACAGGTAGGAAATGAAAACATTTACCTTGCACGTTGTCTATTGCCCACTCAAGTCCCACACGCAACTAATTCTCCTCTCTGCGGGCATTGTAATCACTTGTGTAAGAACAAGTTGATCACAAAAGACATTAATCCAATCTCACCCTTTCCTGCCACTCGAATCAGCCACTTGTCAGTTGACTTAATCTCTACACTGCGCGTCACTGTAGGTAGTGAATGACACAGTGACAGATCAAGTAACGCCACACGAGTTGCTAAATTGGATTTGAGTACGGCCACCGGACTCAGGTGCACCGGTAACTGGTCAAACCAATCACCCCCGCTCTCATCGCTTATTGTTGCCGCACAACGAGTGGCTCACCACTCTGCCGCTTGTGTCAACAACTCATAGATTAGATTAACTTAAAGCGCGTGCGATCGCAAGCTAATTTTATTTATTCATTACTGTCAAACAACAATTTCCATTCAACTCAATCAACCGTATGAACAACTTTTCTATGGCAAAATTCATAAGATATTCGTTTAAAACTGCACAACTCAATTCAATTAAAAAAGTGCGAATTCTCCGCGTATATGGAGATATGCGCTAATTGTGAAGAATCATGTCGTAAATCTGGTGTATTGGTGTTGCCACGTCAGTAACTCGAGCCTTGAGTGATAGAACAAATTGGGCATTACCAGGTTGAATCTTGAGTTCAGCCAACACCCAGATGTTGTTGGTCAATTTCATTGACTGATATAACATGTCCTGGCCTTCCACGTTGCGACGGGCGATGGTAAAGATGTTGTTTGACTGAAGTTTTTGCGAGATCTGTTCCACACTGAGTGTTACATTTTCAATATTAAATTGTATTTCATTCTGTGTTGGAATGTCTTTCCATGTAGACAAAAAGACTCTCTTGTCCATGGCACCATCCTCGCTACAGAATACATTGACCGGTAAAATGGTGCTGAAGTAGAAGACATCCACATTGTTCTTAATAGCCACTTGCAGACTGGTTAGTGGGTCCATCTTCTGTACTGGGCCCAAAGTGTTCAAGACCAAACTCACCTCAGCAGTAGCATTTGGTTGCAAAGGTGTAGGTACCTGCAGTGGCTGTGCCGGGGCTAAACCAAAGCTGTTCTTGTTGAACTGAATAGCAAATCCTCCCATAGCCTGCATGGCTCGATTAGCAAAAGTCATTTCCATTATAATCTGGGCATTTCGACGTGAAAAAGTGCCACTGATCTCTAGACCTTTTCCTCGAACTGCTGGCAACCATACCTTATAATGGAGAGAAGAGAATTACATTAGATTTGTTCGATAATTCTGACAAAATAATCAAGTTCTTACCTGTTTTGGAGGTGTATAAAAGGCTTCGGTAGAGCCTAGGCTAAAAATGTCACCTAACAAGCCTGAAGAAGCTGCAGGGACAGGTGAAGTTGCATTTGCAGTTGGCTCGCTGCCGCCAAGTAAAGTGTCGAGTCCATTTCCTAGGAAATCCAGGTTGGAAGATGGGTAAGTGGAAGGTTGGGCTGGTGCACTGATGTCCAAACTCAGCAGGTCTCCAATCAGACTATCTGCCGCGGGAATTACTGTAGGCTGAGCTGGTTCTGCAGCACTACCTTCTTCGCCAGAGCCATTGCGGCTTACTAGAGTCTTTCGATGATGACCTCCCTTGCCTTCCACAAACGATGATGGAGGCTTGTGATAAACTGAAGCCAAACTTCCGATGTGACAAATCAATTCGTCAAGTAAAGTGGGTTCTAGCAAATCTGTCTCTTCCGAAATCAAAGGTTTCTCGGCCAAAACAACTTCTTTGGCTGCAGCTGGATCAGTGGAAAGCAAACGCCAATAAATGAAGCCACGATCTCGAAGATCTGGATTATCGCTATCTTGCGTTGCCAAACTAAGAACTTGTTGAACTAGCTCTTGCGTTTCAGTTGGTCGCTTCAAGAATAATTTAACAATAGCAGTGAGGAGCTGTAATTGAACTTGCACATTTTCATCATGAAATCCTTCAAGAAAACTTTCCAGCAGTTCATCTGCGTTATCAATTCTCTCCGCATACTCTCCAATAATCCAAATCATAGATGCGCGCGCTTCGGGCTCGTCTAAAGTGTCAAGGTTTTCACACAACGTTGAAATAATACTCTCGTACTTATTGGGATACTTGCGGAAAATATCCTTGATCACTACTATGGCTTCCTGAACTACATAGTTGACTTTGGTTTGAATCAGTTCTAGCAGGGTTGCAACACAGCGTTCGGCTGATTGCTCTACTTTAATCGCACAACGCCCAATGGCCCGAACTGCCTTGCGTACGAAATCAACGTCCACTTCAGTAGCGTACTCTTTCAACTCCGCCAACACATGATTAATGTTGGTTTGCGAGGCCAATCGAATCATTATGTCCAGCTTCTCCAGTTTGACATAGATGGGATCGTTATATTTAACAAAAAACACCTTCATTTCATGCTTTAGAATGTCTGGTCTTTTTTGCACAATTAAATTAATGTTGCGTAAAGCCACATACTGAACTTCAGGTTCACTAGAGAGCAAGGTGACCAAAGGAGGAGCCAACTTTTTAATCAATGTTCCAACAAAATCAGCGTCGGATGGAATTAATTCCAGGAATTTCATCAACACCTTGACAGCACTTAATACAACAGCAGCGTTTGCGTGAGCCAATCTCGGAGTAACTCGTTCGCATATACTTTGCGCTTCACGATCATCTTTGGGTGTATAATTTGCCAAGGCATCGAGGATAAACACTTGGCCCCATTCGTTACACTCATTGAGAGCGGTTAGCAGTTTGTTGATCACTTGAATATTAAACTCCACAAGCAACTTGCCAGAACTTGACGCTTCATTAATTTCGGACAATGCGGCCACAGCATTCGCTACTACCATGGGATTAGAATCCGAAAGTAGATCTTTCAGTAAGTCGAGAAAGCCTTGCTCTTCCACCATCTGAGCGTTGATGTCATGCAACTTGGCAACACAAACAGCAGCTGTTTTGCGAACGTATGGATCTTCATCGCGCAAACATTTGCGTAATGGTTCGCATAGGTATTCGGTTATCTTGTCCACGCGAATGCAACCCATGGTGCGTACAGCCAACGCCCTGATCAGTGGATTGGGGTCTTCGCAATCGCGAACAAACGTATTCACTGCCATGATAGCCAGGTCTGGTTGGCTCTTAGCATAATTCATCAAGTAGAGATAAACCAACTTCTTCAACTCTAGGTTGTCCGTTTGCATGCAGTTGACCACATCTGGAAAGAGTGCAGAGACATCCTTACCAACGGTCATGGAAGCAATCACTTTCTTGACCGCTTCTCGTCGCTTCTCCTTCTTGTCACTGTTGAGTTCACTCTTCAGTTCAAAGATTTCACCTTTTTTGGTGTTCGCGAAATATTTTGCGTCGGTCATTTTGTGGATAGTGTTGGGAATGGATTAGAGGAAGGAACCAAAGATGAGGAAATAACAAGTTGAATAGTAATCATGAAGAGGTGTCGGGGAGCAATGTCAACAGAACGCCCAGTGGACGAGCTGTGACTCACAGTGAGTGGCAGTGAGCAGGCAACCAAGCCAATTGACACATAGGTCGATACACACTTCTCATTCTCCTCATTAGATGGAGCTAGGTATTTTTAATTTTACTTATACTTTTTTTACTAAATATAAACATTGTTTTCATTAATTATGATGTACCTAAATTAGAATATGTTTAATTTTTATTGCAATTTCAAAAAGACAGAATTAGTGTCAACAATATTGTTGTACATTGTGTATTGTAAGATAGATTGCAAAAGTACCCTCTGTCTATTTTAACTCGTAAATGTTAGAGTAGAAATGGTTGAAAAGGCATGTGTTTTTTGAAGTAATAAAAAACAGCACAACGTGTCTCAGTTGGAAATCATCCTCTAAACTAAAAATACAACTTATGGAGCCAAAGAAATCATTAACAGATGAATTGAAGGATTTATTAAATCCTGAGCCATCAATAGAAGATCCCGAAAATGAAAACGATTCCGATACTCTTGCTACTCGGCTCTATGATGTCGACTTGAACAGCGCTGACCAGCTAGAGATTGCCTCATTTAGTAAGATTCGAAAGAAACAAGTATCTTTTCTAGATTCTTCAAACAATCGGTGAGTAGGTTGTTAGTATGTAAAATATTTCATTGTATTAACTTTGGACTGATTAAATCTTGCCTATAGTTATGCCGGGAAAAAAGTTAGCCGTAAAGATATTGATGATTTGGATCTTTATGATGAAGATGGTGAAGAAATAATTGAAGATGAAGCTGATGATGACAGTTTTGATGAAGATGAAGAAGAAGATGATGATGATGATGACATTGAAGATGAAAATGGTGAGGATGAAGAGAAAGAAGAAGAATTTAGAGAATTAGTTCAAAGTTCTCGTGGATTAGATGAAAATCATGAAGAGTTTATCGATATTTTACAAGATAACAAGGAAGAATTAGTGACCAAGGCCAATTCGGTCAAAAATCAAATGATTATTTTTGAGCACCTGATTGATCTTCGAATTAAAATGCAAAAACTATTGGCCGTATCAAATAAATTTCCTAAAAAGAATTGTTTGGAGAAGATCAAGCAAACAGATTCGACTTGGTTGTTGAATAAACTTTTAGCTGAGTCGACCAAAGGTATGAGAAAGTTGAATAAGGTGTTGTACCAGATTGATAGCTTTGCAAGTTGTACCAAAGAAGATAAATTGACCGAATTGTCAGAAGGTAACAAAAGAAAATTGGCCAACGACATTAATGATGAAATACTCTCAAAGAGATTCTGTACTATTAGAGAGGACTACCGAGAAACAATTGATAAGTGGCATGAGAGAACTCGATTTGTTCATGGCAACGTCAATCTGAAGAAGTTTGCCCAATTCGATGTATGTCCATCCAAATTGATCGATCAAGTACTCGTCGACAAAGAACGCTTGATCACACGGACTCGAACCAAACGAAGTGAGTACAAGGTACTTGGGGAAGATGAAGAACGAGAATATGATACTGACATCTTTGACGACGATGATTTTTATCATGCCTTATTGAAACAAGTGATCGACAGTAAATTGAGCCAAACAGAGGACTCTTTGTCGGTTTCTAACAAGTTTACTTCAATTCAACGAATGCGAAATAAGATGAAGAAGAAAGTAGACACCAAGGCGAGCAAAGGGAGACGAATTCGGTATGATGTGCATGAGAAGTTGGTTAACTTCATGGCTCCCATCGACACCACCACCATGCCTGATGAGGCCAGGAACGAGCTTTTTAAATCCTTATTTGGAACTTTAAACTCAATCCCAATTGAGTAGATATCTATAATTATATATATCTTAGTGTTATATTGTGATTTTCAAACTTAATAAATTGTTTTGACATATTTAAGATGTTGCCTTTTTACCTGTTGGACAAGGAGCATAGACCCCGCCTTAGAGGTTTGTTGCTGTCTGTTCACAGCTGTTGTCATGTTGTTTGCCACATGTCTTTGAAGCTTGAAAAAAGCCATGAAGTTGTTGAGAATTGGGCAAATCTGAATCGATTTGGTGATGCCGGCAGGCAAGGGCCACTGAGGATGGCTAACGAGGTGATGAGGCCATCAGCCACCAGTGGCACTTGGAGTACACTCCTTACCTCTCTTTCTCTCTTGCTCTGTGTGGTGTGTCTGCCAGCGCTAAGTGTCGATCAACAAGGTGGACTCGCCGACTCCGTCAAGTCCAGAGCAGACATGTCCCTCTGGATAGATAACAAACAAGTGAGGCAATTCTTTAATGGTACGATACACCTCTTTACTATCATATTTCGCTTATTTACGATTTGATTCTAAAATGCCTTTCATTGCAGGGTTTCAAATGGACATCTACGCCATTAGTGAAGGCATGGTTTTGCCCTATGTACTTGACCCAAATTTCGACAAACACCTCCCTGTGGTTCCATCAGAAGTGACTTCAGTAAACTTTACATGGACATCAGGAGAAAGTAGAAATTACTACTATGACTTTAACGAATTAGAGTCTTTTGATGCTGGTGTGCTTCATCATCCAGTCATTTCAATTGATCAGAGCGGTTTAGTGCCAAAGAAACCAACAGTCTTTCAAGTGTTCATTCCTTGCGTTGGCAATAGTACGGGGATCGCCACATTCAGGATCGGGCTGAAGATCATCAACATGGACACAAGTCAAAATTTGGCTGGCACGCCTATTCGACTGACACTGCAAAAGCAGTGCACTTACCATGGTCCAGATCCTGAATGTGATAAAAAGTGCGGTAATGGTAAATGCAATCAAGATAAAATATGTGTCTGTCCCGCAGGTACTCCCATGGATTAGTAATGACAGTCCACTCACTAAGTCTCATTTCTGTTGTCGCATGTCCTTTGGTAGGTTTCCTCGGCAAGTATTGCGAATCGGCCTTGTGCTACCCACAGTGCATGAACGGTGGCACCTGTGTCACTCCCGGTGTATGCCTTTGTCCCTCGGGATTCCAAGGACTCTACTGTGAGGTCTGTGGCAGCGCTTTTTGTTTACATACTAAGAGGATTCACTTGCAGGGTGGTATCTGTAACCAGAAGTGTTTGAATGGAGGGAAATGTGTACAGAAGGACATGTGCTCCTGTCGGCGGGGCTACTATGGCGCGAGGTGAGTTTATTGCAACCACTGCTCGCCTCTAATCATGCCCGACACAGATGCGAGTATTCCAAGTGTCTCATTCCGTGTCTCAATGGAGGCAAGTGTATTGGCGTCAATCGGTGTCGCTGCAAGAGGGGCTTTGCTGGGTCCCAGTGCCAAACCAGGAATCCTAATTCCAAATGCCATAAATGTAACCGCAATCAAAGAAAAAAGTCGCGCCGAAAATTTGTGTAAAATTTATAATTTACAATAATGCATTTTACATGTGTAATAACCGTCCCGCTACATATATATTATATATAATTTATATTTATATTATACATATTGTAAAGTGTAATAACAAAAAAGTGTTAATTTGTTCAAATGCTTATAATTCTTGATGCGTGTTTACTGAATGTTTGCCAGGGTAAACTTTATTTTCAATGGTAACATCTTTGCAACGTTTTTGTTGGATGAGAAAATCTTTGGCTTCCCAAGCTTGTGAGCCATCTTTAAACATGAAGATTGCACGATCATCGCCAATGATAAACCTGTCGGCAATGATGTGATTGTTCTGCAAGCTCGATTGCCAGATAGAGGTCAAACTCTCTGTCTCGTGCCTAGCTGGATTGCCGAATACCGAGACAAATGCCATCAGTGTTTTGCCTTTTTTGCTGAGTTTCAATAAATTCTCAGGATTGGAGGGGTCAAATTTGGACATGTCAATTTGCGGTGATTTGCGTTCATGTTCGGGCAGTTCATCGTCTGGCAAAGGTTCTTCATCCTCTTCCCACTGTTCGTAGAGTCGTTCGAGGTCAGCATCGGTATAGTCTCGAATGTCCTTCTTTGCCCATTCGGGCTTCTCGCTTTTACACTTGGCCATTATCACCAACATCAGAAGGAGGAGAAGAATGGTGCCGTTCACTCGCCAGCTTGTCATTCTCATCAAAGTCATGGTGGAAAATCACAGATCAGATACACTGTTCCAATTGGCCACCGCCAAGTTGAAGCAGAAACACGATGCCTCACTGACAAAGTTGGATGTAATGAAAGAACCTATAACACGCGACTATCAACAAAAAATTCAAAGTGACATGAATAAGTCAATATCATGCAGTATATATCACAATGTGCGGAAAGATACGACTTCTGTGAATGCGCAACCAAGTGTTGTTATTATTGTCTCATCTTTCTCGTATACGGTTTCTTATAAATTGACAGCTCATATATTATATATAATATATATATATATATATAAATTTATACGCATTATTCGTATTTATTATTGATATTTAGCTCTTTTCTCAAAATGTCAGGCAGTTTTTGGAGAAGCTCACACTAGTAAGTTATTGGTAAAGAATATAAAATTTGATCTAACTTGATTTGTATATCATATTTATATAGCCAAGAGTGGTTGTTGACCAAACAAGATTTAGCTCGTGAACGAAATCATGATTTGCAGTTGCTGACTGAAGAAGAGTATCAAAAGTTAATGATTTTTTTCGCCAGTTGTATGTTGCTATTTTTTAATTTTAAAAATATATATTACATTTATGTAATTCTTTCATTAACCAAATAGTTATTCAAGCAATTGGGGAACAACTAAAAGTAAAGCAGCAAGTGATTTCTACTGCAGTTGTTTATTTCAAGCGTTTCTATGTGCGCAATTCACTCAAATGTATTGATC
The DNA here is from genome assembly GCA_011762765.2 of Rhinocypha anisoptera. Taxonomy (NCBI): domain Eukaryota; kingdom Metazoa; phylum Arthropoda; class Insecta; order Odonata; family Chlorocyphidae; genus Rhinocypha; species Rhinocypha anisoptera. The sequence continues at coordinate 10,269 of WURS02270803.1, forward strand.
CACTTTTGCTTGCACCAACCTGTTTATTTTTGGCTTCTAAAGTTGAAGAATTTGGTGTAATTTCCAACAATCGGTTAATTAGCACGTGTCAACAAATTTGTAAGTTATATACTTATTATTAATGTCATTATATTATTAATGACTTTTTTAAATTGCACTATTCTCTAATATTTTTTATTTTTAAAATTAGTAAAAAATAAATTCTCTTACGCATATCCACAAGAATTTCCATATCGATCCAACCAAGTACTCGAATGTGAATTTTTCTTAATGGAGATGATGGTATTGGCATTAATGTTTTTTAGTAAAATATTTATGGAGTTTAATCTTTCATATACAGGATTGCTGTTTGGTGTTGTATCACCCATATCGGCCTTTGGTTCAATTTGTTCAGGAATGGAACAATAAGGATACTGTTTTGCCTACAGCCTGGTAAGTTACCTTGAATTTGTTTTTAGTTAACACGATTAAATTTTATTCCTAACAGGAACGTGGTGAATGATAGTTATCGAACAGGTTTGCTAATCTTGTCCTTATGGAAATGCTGTACTATTTAGTTTATTCTTGTATATAGACGTAACCCTTCTGTATCCACCTCATCAGATTGCACTTGGTATGTATGCATTTGATAATGATCTGAAAGAATTGTAACGTTGACCGAGTTATCGTTACAGCATGCCTTCACATTGCTTGTGTCATCACTCAGCGAGACTGCAAACAATGGTTTGCCGAGCTCAACACTGATTTGGATAAGGTGTGTTTTTTCTATTCTCCTTCAACCTCAACTAATGGTCAGATGCATTTAGGTTTTGGAGATTACAAAATACATTCTCAATCTTTACGAAATGTGGAAAAATTTTGATGAAAAGAAGGAGATTCCTTCTTTGTGAGTAAAAGCAATTGTGATTTGATTTGTTGCTAATGTATAATCATTTTACAGACTAGCTAAGATGCCCAAGCCAAAGACTCAGCCCTCTAGGTAATTAAATTAAAACTTTGTTCTCTTGTAATTCACAGTTTTGTACTTTAGACCCCCTTCTCAGGGAGGTAAAGATAACCAAAACACGGTCAACAGCCAACAGATGAGCAGTTCCACTCAGCAAGGCAAACAGATTTGAGTCACATGCATCAATCAATTCAACAAATAAAAAGAATACATAGAAAACTCAATTTATTTGTCAATGTTATAGTTAGAATGGCGAAAAAAGCGCGTGGTTTACTTTTCTTCCTTAACTTCCTTCTTGCCTCCTCTGATTCGTCCAGTACGACGAGCGGCAATGAGACCAACCTTTCGGCCAGCGCTGGCGTCTCTACGCACGGTAGAGGCATGACCGATGTGTTGATGGTTACCACCACCGTGAGGATGTTCCACAGGGTTCATGGCCACACCTCTCACCTTTGGCCAAGAGTTGCGCTTCGCCTTGTACTTGTGGTAAGCACGGCCAGCCTTGAGGATTGGCTTGTCAATACGTCCACCACCGGCTACAATGCCCACCATGGCTCGGTTTGCAGATTGAATCACCTTCTTAGCCCCCGATGGCATCTTCACACGAGTTTTCTACACATATACATTCGCAATTAGTGTCAAAATTGGATTTGCAGCAATTCAATGCATACCTTGGTGTCAGGATTATGAGAAATGACGGTGGCGTAGTTACCCGAAGCTCTGGCAAGCTTGCCGCGATCACCGGCCTTCTCTTCGAGGTTGCACACCACGGTACCTTCGGGCATCGTACCAACAGGCAGAATGTTTCCAATCTGGAGGTTTGCCTTACGACCGCAATAGACAAATTGACCAGTGTACATGCCTTCCACAGCCAAAAAGAGCTCCTTTCGAAGCTTATATTTGTAAGGGTCGCGGAAAACGACCGATGCCAGTGGAGCACCGCGTCCAGGATCGTGAATAATTTCCTAATATAACAATATAAACATTAGGCTCAAGTAATCAAAGGTTACGTTGTTGAAAACTAAGTCAAATCAGAAACAGCCTCTAATTTTCACTCATGGAAAAATATGTTGTTGTAGAAATGATTCATCCTGACTAAAACCAAAAATATATGAGAGAATCCAAAAGTAAACATACCTTCACGACGCCCTTGATGTAGCCATGTCGTTCGGCATAGTCAATAGCACGGAACTTGGGAGCCCCCTTTCGGTGCTTGTTATGACTCTTGAAAACAGATCCCGCACCTTTACGTTGACTCCGGATCACACGTCCCATGGTTCGAGGGTGATGTCAAATATAACCTAATAAACGAGCGAGTGAGCATACACACGTGAGGCAGGAAGGAAAAGGAAAAGGCTGGCAGACAGTGGCAGCCTCTGTGCGTGTTCTCTGTGGAAGGCTTGCCCACACTTGCCAGAAACTTGCTTCACTGCCGCTACTCTACTTCATTTCAATTCTACTTTCTCTCTTTTTTAATAATATTAATTTTTTATTCAACAAATCAAAAAATTAGTATAGATTAATAAAAATTGTTTAAAATACTATACGTAACACAAGATAATTTAAATTTTAAATGTTCGTTAAAATAGCGTAAAAGAAAGTTTCCGGGAAGGAACAGTGTTTGTGAGCAAACACTCGCCGAGTCACTGCTCAGTGGTAAGCTGTGCTCACAAAAAGAAGTGTTGCTTGACTCGCTGGCTCACACTGTCTCTTTGTTGTTAACGCAGCAAAAACGATCAAACTCGGTTGCCGGTTTATTCCGATTCATTCTATTCGTCGATTACTATTATGAGTTTTCCTCAAAATGGTTCTAAACCTCTAGAACAGCAGGTACGATTTCTCACACAATTTGCTTCACAAGTGCTAATATAGAAATTTTATGAACTAAAAAACTTTTTATCATAGTTTGCTGCTCTAGAGATTTCTCAAGACTCTGGGCGTCCCATTCCTCCCAACCCACGAAGTTTTCAAAACCCCGGTGATAGCTACAACAATTCTGGAGATTACTACAATCGCAGAGGAGGTATTGTTTTTTGTATTTTTTGATGATGTAGTATAATTGAAATTTTATTTATGTAAAAATAAGACGACTACCAACGCGACTTCGATCGTCCTCGTGAATTTTCTCGTTCTCGATTTCCTGCATACGATCGCCCTCGGTATGACGATCGTGGACCACGCGACCGTTACCGTGAACCATCCAGGGATGGTTTTATGAATCGTGGCCCCCCTCAACGACGTGGCGATAGTTTCTTTTCCAAAAATTCACCAATTAACCAATCTTGGCGCGACCCACCCCAACAACAAGGCTTTTCAGACAACTATCGGCAGGAACCACCTCTGGATCGTCGTGATCGCAACGGCTTTGGAGGAGGTGGAAACTCACGCTATGGTGGTGGCGGTGGAAACTCGCGCGGATCTAGCACTGACTGGACTGTTCCGTTGGCTCGCGATGAAGCTTATGAACAGGCTCTTTTTAGCAGTGCTCATACTGGCATCAACTTTGAGAAATACGAAGATATCCCTGTTAGTGCTACTGGTCACCAATCACCTGACCCAATCGAAAGCTTCCAAGATCCTCAGTTGAACTTGACTCCAATCATTGAGAATAATGTCAAATTGGCAAAGTACGATAAACCAACTCCGGTACAAAAATATGCTATTCCAATTATTATGCATCGCCGTGATCTGATGGCGTGTGCGCAGACTGGTTCAGGCAAAACTGCGGCTTTCTTGTTACCTATCTTGAACAATGTCTTTTTTGATGGTCCACCACCACCTCGCCCACCTACCCAAGGACGAAGGGCTCGACATGCTCCTTTGATTCTGATTCTTGCACCTACTCGTGAACTGGCTTTGCAGATTTACGATGAAGCTAAAAAGTTCTCATATCGATCTCGAGTTCGTCCATGTGTTGTGTATGGTGGCTCAGACATCGGTATGCAAATGCGCGACCTCGATAATGGCTGTCAGCTTTTGGTCGCTACTCCAGGTATTTTTCTTATACTTTTAATTCGAATATTATAATTATAATAATGATGATATATAATATGTGTTTTACAAAGGTCGTCTTATTGATATGGTTGAACGCAATCGAGTCACTTTGGAACGCATTTCGTACTTGGTTCTTGATGAAGCCGATCGTATGCTTGACATGGGCTTCGAGCCTCAGATTCGTCAGATTGTCGAACATAGCAACATGCCTGAGACTGGAGTTCGACAAACACTAATGTTTTCTGCTACTTTCCCGAAGAAAGTCCAAGAACTTGCACGTAACTTTTTGGACAACTATATTTTTTTGGCTGTGGGTCGTGTGGGCAGTACTTCTGAGAACATCACCCAAAAGGTTGAGTGGGTTGAAGAAGCTGATAAACGCTCTTATCTTTTGGATTTACTTCAAAACGATTACTTCCGATCAGGTAATTTTTCATATTTTTTCATAATTAAAATTAGACAATTAAGTGATGAGGCTTTAATTCAACTAATTGCAGACACTTGAAGTCTGATTTAACCTTAGATTGATGACACTTATTAAACTGAAAACTATAGTATTAAAAAATCTTTGTTGGAATTATTTGATATTGAAATTTTGATATTTTTAGGCCCTGACTCGCTTACTTTAATTTTTGTGGAAACCAAGAAGGGTGTGGATTATCTTGAAGGATTTTTGGATAAAAATGGTTGCAATGTGTCTAGTATTCACGGTGATCGCTGTCAAGGTGACCGTGAAGAAGCGTTGTACAATTTCCGAATTGGTCAAACTCCTATCTTGGTGGCCACTGCAGTAGCGGCTCGTGGTCTCGACATCCCAAACGTGAAACACGTAATCAACTTTGACTTGCCTAGCGATATTGAGGAATATGTGCATCGCATTGGCCGAACCGGACGTGTGGGCAATCTTGGCTTAGCCACGTCTTTTTTTAACGATAAAAACCGCAACATTGCTCCCCAGCTTTACGAACTGATGGTCGAGTCGAAGCAAGAGATTCCCGACTTTCTCGCTAGTATGGTTCAAGTGATGAATTCCGAGTCTCGTCATTTCAACACTGGTGGTCGACGTCCAGGGGGCGGCACTCGAAGGTTGGTTCTTACTCGATTTGCTCTGATGCAACTTTTCTCAACATGTCTTTTCTCTTGACAGATATGGTTCTGGCAGTTTTATGTCTCGCGATTACCGACAGTCATTTGACGATCGTCCTGACCGCTTCAATGGAGGTTCTAGCGGCGGTGGTGGCGGAGCTATGCGCAATGGCTTCTCCAACCATGGTGGTGGGTACCACAGTCGAGCACCTCCTGCTCGCAACGTTCCCAGCTGCTGGGAGTAAGTCTCACAACGCTTCTACCAGAGACCGATCACTAGCAACTATTGGTCAGTAGAGAGAACACTTAATATTCAGATCACAATTCTTGTCCGCTTAAAACTCTTTCTCTCCCCTTTTCTAAATACCCAACGGTGGCATTCGTTTTTAAACAAATTTATATTGAAAATTGATCTCGATCAATTATATACTTAAGACTTGATCAGTTTTGTGGTCTTGAGACAGGTGTGTGTATATATATGCTGCTTTGTACATAAGTGTATCAAATGAAAAGTGATGAAAATTTCATATTGTTTTTGTTGTATTATAACTTACCACGAAGAGATCAGCGCGATTCTTTCTAGTCTACGTTTAGAAGTTGTCAAGGCAAACAATTGGAAAGAAGCACCTGGTTGTTTGGCTGCGCCAACTCGCTTTCTACTTGGGTGCCTTATCTTTGCGAAAAGACGAGGCAATTAACAAAGTATTAAAAAATACTAGTGTCGAACCACTGAACTAGTGAGAATCATTTCATTGCATCTGGTCTCTCGAAGCAAGGAAAGACACTGACAATGTACAAACTACTTCATGGCACAACACCCACACAGCACATATGTTCACACTCCATTACGAATGCCATTCGCAATGTTTCATGTTTTCTATTATATTTATAATATATATATATACTTTTGTATCGTTCTCTCCTTTTCCAATTACACCTGCCCATAGTGACATATTTCAACATGCAAATCGCTACATTTGTGATGGGTCTCCATAACACTTGTTCTACTGTTTTCTATTTTTTCTACCCTTTATAATTCTAAAACACTACAAATTGCTACTCGATATAATTGTAATCACCCATTAGTTATATGCAATTTCAATCGATATTTATTATGTCAAAAATTTATTAGTTAATATATATAATTAAAGAATTAACAAAAATCATTGGTATGTAAGCATTGCAGATGGCTTTTGACAATACTGGTTTCAGGACAATAAGTGGTTGACTATGGTTGATGAAGCCGCCAGTTGGCTCAGTGTATCACAGAAGTGTCAATCTCAAGAATAGTGTCCAGTGCCTTGTTGCGGTAGATAATCTCGATTTCGTGGTCATGTTCCATCTCTGCCCACCTAGGCTTGGCACAACGAAGCTCAAGTTGACTGACGGCTTTGCTCAATTCGAGTCGACTAATCTTCGAGATCTGCACTTCGGGTTGCTGATTCACCAAAGTTTGATGAGTTGTGCACAACAACTCCAGAACGTCTCTCAATAAGTAGAAAGAGCTGCTATAAAAGGAGTGAGTTCAAGTGTCCAAAAGCAAAATGTGATCTCACCAGTCCGGCTTGTGAAGCATGGTGTAAACCGGAAGCAACGGTTTCTCACTGCATTCAATTTCTACTTGGTCTTCATCTTCGCAATCGTCATCTGATTGAGGTACATCATCGAACACATCAAATCCGTTCTCTGCAACGAATGTTGATAATTGTGAAATGGTACTTCATATGAGTTAACTCTTACCTTCAATATGAAGGGTAAACTTCCACGGTAGACTGGTTAACTCTTCTACTGACCCATCACTACTTATGTCTTCATAGAAACCTATTTTATATTTTTTTAAATGAAACAATTTAGTTGATTCGTAATTATTGGTAGACATAAAAATGACATACCTTTCAAGAATTTGAACATTGCTTTAGAGCGACAAAGTTGCAAAGGCGTAGAACCAGAATACGTCTTAATTAAAGAGAATAAGAACGAAGAAAATAAGAACAAAGTGAATCAATGATAGCCAGCAGCAAACGGGATTGAGTTTATTGTATAGCGCGCTGGGTATTAGAATCTGCCACTTACCGAGATGTTCGGATCGGCGCCATAGGAGAGCAAAAGTCGAACCATCTCGATGTGGTTGTTCTCGATGGCATCGTGCAGCGGCCTAAGTGAAGAGTTCACGTGTCATGGGGTGGGTGACAGAGTGCAAAAGACCTTACCGAATACCGCCAGTAGCACTTGCATTCACGTCGGCCGAATGTTGGAGAAGAAGCCGGCCAACTTCGAGGTTTCCCCGAGAAGCGCATTCGTGCAGTGGAGTGTAGCCCGCGTTGTCGCGTGCATTCACGTCACACCCGTCCGTTTGGAGGCAGTGTCTCACCACATCCTACGAGAAAAGACAGTCAGTCAGGAGCGAGTTCTTTCAACTATTCTGGTTAGAATAGCAACAACGCTTGTGGCAACTAACAAACCAAATAATGTGATCAACAATATTACCTACAAATTTTGATTATCTATGTGCAGAATCAACAGTATACCTTCACTGGATGGCAATGTGAATTCTTAAACTCAAACCAAATAAGCACTACCCACTTTGCTGCCCTATCGGTAAAGTGTGTGCCATTTAATCTGTTTGCAACTCAGTTTTTCTCAGAGAGTGGTTGTTTTATTCGATTGACTTGGTCTACTTCTCATCTTTTCACCAAACCCAAAATGAAAACAAGGTAGAAAACGACCACCAAGACCATGCTCTACGGAAAAGTCGGTCATCATTGAAGAAGACAAGAAGAGGTCTGCTTTGGAGCAGTCGGACTACAATCACTACTCGAGGGAAATGGTACTTCAGACTTCAAACCTAACTTTTAGTGGCTACAACAGAATTGAACGATCAGAAACGTCATCCATCCTCAAGATGAGGAACTGTACTAGTTGTGCTACCGCCAATTCCTAACATCTTGGCAATGATTGTGACACAACTTGGTCAATTGGAACCCAAACTAAAAAGAACACTTAAAGCGTTATACAATTGACACATTTTTTTATCTAGATAATCTATCTGATTACCCCGTAGTTTTTTAATTTTAAGCACGTATTTGGATTATACATAAACTCTAATTTCATCTACTTGGTATTGAATTTACACAACGAGATGTCAGAGAACTGTAGAGTGATTGTGGTGTGCGTTCACGTCACAGCCGTCCGATTGGAGGCAGGCCTCACCACATCCTGCGGGAAGGGACAGTCAGTCAGCCGATCGCGGTCTGTGGGCTGGGCGCGAGCGCGCGTGAGCCACTCAACTCAATCAATTAGCAGCGGTGGCACAGCGACACACGCCGCGGCTCACCGATTGCTTCTAATGGATAACCCAACACTTGGGCCGCTCCCAACACATCAGGACGAGATTCCGATTCTACGGAATCTGTTGGTCATCTCGAGAATCAAAGCGAAAAATAACCGTGGTTCAACCGGTGCTAATGCAAGTAGCGCGACTAATGCAATTGTAAAAACCCAGTATTAGGTGCGCATGCTGCTTGCGTTATACAAAACACAGCGCAACAGTGCAACAACAAAAGCAGAGAGTAAATTAATTAATTAATTAAAAGGCTTTGCTTATTTTTTTTCATTTGACGGTTTTCTATTTTCTATGTTGATTAGTCTTTAAAAGCAAATTTTATTGATTAACATGCACTTCTTCTGATGAGACAATCCCAGGAATCATTTTAGTGCA
>WURS02270910.1:0-19007 GCA_011762765.2 Rhinocypha anisoptera
TGGGTAGAGAGTGGGAGGAAGAGCTAAGGAAAGGGGCAGTGGGTGGGTGGGGGGTAGAGGAAGAGGGCAAAGTGTGCTTCCCAGCCGGGTAGCTTCCGGTGCTCAGAAGAGAGGCGAGAGGGACAGCGGCCAGTCGTCTCCAGGCAGGAGAAAGAGAGATTTGGCCGACTACCGGAGGGCGACCCTAGGAGACAGGGCAGACGAGCACCACCGTCGAAGACCGCCGTAAGTATTGCCTGCCCGTCACGTTCTCGGTCAGTTTGAGGCCACATTTCATCGACGCCGGTCCATTGTTTACCTAGTTCTGACCATTCTCCGCTGCTTTCCGACAGTCCAGATCGAGAGAGTCATCCAGGGACCTCTCTGTCGCATGAACAACGATCGTAATAATACCCGGAATGGCAAAAGTCATTGGGCGTGGATGTCAAATGCGAAGGATTGTTTTGACCAATAATATTTGTTTTCTCAATGGGATGATTGTCGATCCGGTAATCGCGGATCAGCAGAGTCCAGGTTGGTAAGACCGTGGAAAAATAGTTCGCTTACATTCATAGACATAACTTTTTGCAAACTCTCTCGCCGCATTTTTGGAAATGAATGCTATCTGGCATGTGATCTGAATGGAGTCCCTATCGTTTTCCCGTGTCCAAATTATTTCTGCTATCCACCTGTTGGAGATAAGTTCCTGGAGGACTCTGAAGAATTGGGACAAGATCTCATGGCCGAGAAGGATTACAGAATTTCTGAAACATTATATGTTTATAAGCGCAAGTCTCACGAATTTTTATCGAAACCTTTTCTTACGTTTTACTTTAAAGATACAATAATCATAACAATTACTTCATATGCTCAGTTCTGACTTCCTTCGTGTCAACTTCCTTTTCATCCCCTACCTCTTTTACTTGAAATTCTACTCTCTATAACGACCTACAGAATCTTTATGACTCTTGAAACCTCTGCCATTAATTTTTTTCCACGTCCGAATTCATCTTAGAATCTGTATCATCTCCTCTCCTACTATGTCGAACGCCGATGGGTAGCTCTTCCTCTCTGTACGTGATTGATCGTTCCGCTACTCTTCTCCACACCAAGATTCCATAAGCATCCGAATTATGATCTTCTTGTATAAGACGCATTTCTCCTGAGATCACGATAGTCCACAACGACACACTCCACATTACCAATCTTTGCCACCTCGCCTTGAATGTACTTATTTGACGAGGCAATATTCCCAGCAACATTAATAGTTCACAGGTGAAATCATTTAAGAAAAATTAAATTCATAAAAGAAAATTTATCAGAAGAAATAATTCACTCAATTCGCATTTAATCAATTGTAAATTTTCAAGCCTCTCTGTTCACAGTGAAGATTTTACACTCAGGAACATGAGACGGATGACAATATTTCATCTTGATTTGGGAAAAAATAATAAATTTTTAAATGAAAAATTAATTACATATTAATAAAACGAATATAAATGGAGCGAAATTATTTTAAGCCAGTGACGAATAGAACTTGTCTAGCAGCAGATAATTTACGAGGTTACATACCCGTTACACATGGAAATCATTTTATTATAGTGGACCTAAAGTAACCGAGTAACCTTTTTTTTAATTAATGAAATTTTTTCGTATAATAAATGCAAAAAGTAAGTAGGGTAATTAATTTTAGTGTGCGATATTTTTCTCCAGTCATGATAGTGTATGTTTTATATTTAAGCCTGTATTGCCATTTAATTAATTGCTAACAAAAGTCTGCGTGAGGATTTTCTATCTACATTCAAATTATTTTGTAAGAGTTGAAGACCGAATTTTTCGTTTCATATTGCCGTGTTGAAAAATACTCCCCGGCAATGCGTGTAATTTTCTTGTCGTGTAATAGTACCTATGTGTCTGTATCTATCACTTAGTGTCGAAATTAGCGTATTGCGTCAATTATGGTTCATCTATATGTTGTTCTGTTGACCAATTTACAATTATACCAATATAATGAACTAGTTTCTTATCCAGGTTATGCGAAAGGAAATAAAAAAACGGCAATGCAAGAATTTTAAAATGTCAAGGTATGATTCGTATAATTTAAAAAACACGCGAAGTTGATATAGGACACGGGAAATTACATGTAGGAGCATTTACGAGTCCACGGTGGATAACTGATTGGTTGATTGGCAGGGGAAGGAGAGAGGTTCACGAGAGCGTACAGAGAGTGTCACAAGCTACGAAGGGTGCGCACATCATTTATAATTACCACTCCATTCGTTAGAGAAAGCCCTTTTTATCCGTTAAGGTACATTTATAGTTACTTGCAAGACAACTTTGCTGGCTTTCTTAAGTGATTATCGAGTTTTAGAGTTAGTCGAACTTTTATGAATTGGTATTGGTAAAGGAGTGGCGCTTGGGCTTGTATGCTGTGCGAGGGAAGAATGAATAAGAATCACAGTTTCAGGCTTGATATCTGATGATGGCATAGTGAGTCGAAATGTACGTGGTTGCAAAGTATTTATTTAAATATTTCGAACGCCGAATCTAGGTAACCAATGCATTTACAACCAACCAAAACGAGTTTTTTCCTACAGTGCGGCCAACAAACAAACCTTCACTTGCCAAATGCTTTCATTTTTCCGAAGACTTGTTCACGAATTAGTATTAAATTTGAATGAATTAGTACATGGACTTGGAAAAATTCCAAATTAACATATTAAAAATTTTTAAGGGATACCAGTTGCCTTTTGATGAAGCCATGGTCTAGATCTTAGACGTTTTTCTTCTCCAATCAATAAAAAGGATGTTTAATACACACAGATGTAGTACTGTTCCACGAAATAAAATTGTTTTAATTACACAACGCGTTTCGGCTGTTAGGTCATCATCAGGTACACTCCAAAATTTTTATTTTGTGGAACAGTACTACATCTTTGTGTATTAAACATGCCTGTCTTCCACTACATTTCGCTTAACACCGTCATTTTTAATAAAAAGGATATTGTTTGGAAATAGAAAAAAAGGTTCATTTCGTCTGTGAATCCCAATAGTGTATTACTTTGTCCTTTCCCATCCTCTATTCTCATAGTCATATGCTTACTCTACTACTATTCATTCGTATCTCAGATCTGCTATAAATCTAGGTAGTTTCCTTCCAATAAACAATATGTATTAGGAAGGCTCAAGTTTAAATTTTTATCAAATATGCGTTGAACTGAAAGAGTGAAATATGGTAAAAATTGAGTTACATTGAAACAATCGATTTATGCTGATGGAGAGACTACAAGAGGGTAGCTTCATTTTATCGGAGAAATGGTTTTTGCATTGGGTTTAATGTTTAGAGAAAAAAAATGAGGGATTTTTATCACTGTTTGGGGAGAAGATTGCAAATTACTTTGCCCAAAACGGAGAGTTGTAAACTTCAGAAAGTCATTCATTTTGGCTTGAAATTTGTCACTCTAGCAACTGTTGATCATCCATTTGTTAATTTCGCGAAAAAATTATGATAAATACAAACCCGTCTGATAACTGGGTTATTAATCGCATAGAATTGCATTCATCCCCTGCGCGGTGGAACTCTGAAATTTATGTTTAGAAAATTAAAGAAAAAATCAAGTTGTTACTTAAGCAACCGCGGCGCATTCCTAATACTGGGCAGGATGTAAAACGTAAAGAATCTTTTTCTTCGACGAATTGCATCCTCCGACAAATTTCTCTTCCGGCAGAATATCTGGAACAGGTATGGGGAAGTGTATACTCCCGAGAAGGAATTGCCGCCCTCTTTTTAACAGTTGCTTCGACGCGACTCTCGGCTATAAATTGGGATTTCCTCCTCCCAGCGGACGCTTTGACGACTTGCAGACCGCAGAGCGAAAGCCAATGTTAATCCGATCCCAGGCTTCTCAGAAGACTAGAGACAAGTGATTATATATGGCAGATGTTTTGGAATATAAATTTCTCGACGATTTCTCCAAATTGAAATAATTAATGCTTTTTGAAGAACCATACGATTCCAACGATATTCTTTAGTTCTAATTTTGAAATTACGTCCGGTTTGTCCTACATATCGTACACGGCATTGCAGTTGAGACATAGAAGTTTATATACACCTGATTTGGAAATTGTGTTTTGTCAGTGTTGTGGCAAAAGAGTGTTTTTATAATTGTCTTATTGTAAAAGGCTGGTCTGATGTGGTCCTTGGGAAGAATATTGGAAATTTTATAACTTAATGGACCAATGAATGGGAGTCGGTGCCATATGGGTGGGTCTTCGGTTTGGGCAGGGGAAAAGATCTGATTCAAAGTTAATTTTCTGTTTTTCTCGTGTAGGAGCTTGTCTATGAGTCTTGTGGTGTAACCGTTTTTAACTGCGAGGTACTTAATTATTTGTAACTCTTTTTTGAACATTTCTTGAGATAGAAGGATATTGAGGAGTCTATGTCGGAGGGAATGGAAGGCTGCGAATTTATGAGAGTGGTGGTGGTTGGAGGAAGCGGGTATTAGGTGGTCGGTGTATGAAGGTTTCCGGTAAATTGAGGAGTGGAATTGGTTGTCTGAAATAGTGATGGTTAGGTCTAGGAAGTTCAGTATAAATAGCATTTCACTTATTAGTTTAGGTTGGATATTAATGTATCAAATTCAATTGGCCAAGGCTTGAGAAAGGGGGAGTCTTGGAAATTCAAATATGCGCTTCCTTCACATCTGGATAGCATGAGGCTTGTTTTTCCTGTACACCACTGTAACCACTTGAACTTTCAATGTGGTTTGAAAACTAAATCTTTTGAAATGAAACTATCTCCTCCCTCTTGATAGTTTTCAGCATATAGGTTTCTCTTTTCAACCACAGTTTTGTCTACCGTGGCCCTTGCTTATCCACAGCTCACTTTTTGAGTACTACCTTTCTTTAGCTATGGATATTTCCCTTTTGTATGTGTGGTTTTGAACAACCACTTAAGATTGTGTCAAGTAAGTCAATATTTTAAATGGTTCATTAACTATTACCCATGTTCGTAGATAATGTATGCAATGTGATGCACAAAATGTTTATATTGGCAATTAACCCTGATCCATGGTCATTAATTCTAAAACAATTAAAGAGAAAGACAAATTAAGGGCATTTAGTTCCAAAATTTCAACACAGATGAAAGTGAACCTGAGTTTGACTTTTTTCAACAAGGATATTGGCTATTATAGGAGATTATTATCTGGGGTAACCCAAAAGTTGTCAGTTAACCAAGAGTCGTGGGTTCATGCACCGCCTAGAGTATGGATGTTGTGTTTGTCCAATAGGGTTTTCCTATTATTTAATCCCTAGGCTGCGGGATACGTTGATCAACATTTTGGCATGCGAATGTGGAGAATATGTTCATGTACGTATGACCACCACCTTCGTACCCTCCCTAGACACTCTCCAAATTTTATGGTCTGTCCTTTCCAAAAAGGTTCGATTGGTTACACTTTCCTATTGTTCTGGAATAGGGTACCCCTTTGAAGTGCCATTTATGACAGTTCAGGACTCACAGGCGAGTTTGATGAATGTACTCCATCCGTTGAGATAAGGGAAATTGTTTTCTGACCCACCCTCATCATTTCCCTTAGTTGTCCCAGAGTTTAAGTAGAATACTGGTTATAAATGAAAGCATTTACGTACTGTTTGGTAGCAAATTAATCAGAAATTAACAAGGAAAATAAAATTAATTTTTCTTATATGAAATTCATTTTTCGATATATTCCTGCGTGAAATATTTTGACTAGAGTCAATCGTTTCTCTACTAACCCCTTGGAGGGAACTGGGCTACACGGCCAATAAGGGTCGTCCCAGGTCCATCATCTAATGAACCTCTGTCAGAAATAGAAGGGAAGAGTGCCTTGGCTACTTTTCTCCCGCACACCACAGTTGCAAAGAAACAAAGCTCCTGCAGCTGAATGGTTAAAGAGGTGCAAAATGACTATAGCTGACAATGGACCCAATAAACTATATCCTGTCCTCCTGGTCTGAAGAGCATATTAGTGCTGACCAGACTTGAAATAGCACATTAATATAAATATCGATTAACTGCAAAAATTTTGTACTGTTACAGCTTCCAAGGAGCATGAAATTGATATCCGATATATGATTGTACCAATACTAAAATTATAAGACTATAAATTTGGACCTTTTACATTGATTGTATAACATTTCAGTTGATTCCAAAGAATAATGAAATGAAATACCACTTGCTTACTTTACAATAAATCATGGAAATACATTCATGTGTGTACTTGTGTCTGATCTAGTTTATGAAAATAAGAAAAAGTTATGCATGATCTGAAAAACTCAATTTTATTTGGGTTTTCAATAGGTCAACAATGGGAAGGACAGTGAAGATTTTTCTTCTGTTGTGTGCCATTCCCACATTTCGAACGCACATCCATGGGATCAGGCTGATAATCATCCTCGCCCTGGCTTACCTTCTGCAGCAGGGCTACAAGAAGGGCAACAAGAAACCCAAGGCCCTGTGGAAGCGGTCCATGGACGAACCATTTAATTTGGTGGATGACAACAGCCTGATATTGGAGGAACATACGCATATGATCCTGCAGCATGCACTAGATCTGGACAGGGACGAGTGTGCCCAGCAAGCCATGTGCCGCGTGGGGATAAGAGAAGCCAGAGGAGAGAAACTAACAGAGAATGAATTGGTACTTCTAAACATTATATTTGGGTGAGTCAAAGCACCCCCTTAACCATTCACCATCTTAGGTTAAAGAATGGGTTTTAGCAGCTCTCTGTGCCATCCAATGACCTTCCGACCTCTTAAGCCCTCATAGTTTTTGACTCTAAAGTTTTCCATTACCTCTAGACTTCTTCACAACTGGGGTTTCTTATTATAATATTTACTAAACTGCCAAGCCTCATGATGTGGCCTGTTATTACTGATGACCACATGAACAATCAAGCAGTCAACAGTAGTGAAACCCACATTCTGGGTGGCTGACTTCTTAAGCAGCCATGCAGTAATGTTTCTCTAATAGCTTCTTTTATATATTTTTTCATTTAGTAGTCATCAATAGAAGACTGAATTTCATCTAGTGGACAAAAAATTATTTTAAAATAAAAGCATGTGAAATATCATTACCTAATATTAAATACAGAATAAATGTTCACAAAAAACTTATTACGGAAAACTGATTTCACTAGAATGATAATGCTCCAGAAAGGAGAAACAATAAAATCCATTATTCAACTCAGTGTCAAAGTATATGTAAAATTTTTAATGTTTTCTAAGTGATAGTTTTGTCCTTAAGTTGTCAATGAACCATTGCACATCTCTCATTGCAATTAAATAGCAGAGATAAGACTTTTGAGATTTGTGCAATTTTTAGTATTAATTCACCCTTAGTTGACATTTTTAGTGTTAATTCACCCTCCAAAACTGGCCAAAAACCTGAAAACTAATTCATTTGATCTCACTCAGAGATTTCATATTCACAGACATTAACCTTTTTTGACACAATTTATGTGCCTTGGGAAAGTGTTCACCTTTTTTAAAATGACATATGTATTGTGAAAATGCAATTATCACACTCAATGTCCAATATTTTATACCTAATAATTCATCCCGAGCAATCTCTGATGTTGCTAAAAATTTGTCCACTGTAAGTCATATGTGTGTATGAGTACTTGGTGTGGACATTGGAACCTAAGATGGAATAATGCCAGAAAAAAAGTTACTCGTTCACTCTTTCCAGCCCATTGTGAGACCTTTGGAAGAGGGTTGGATAAAAATTGGATGGAAAGGGTTAAGAAATGAGTTACATTGTTTGACTTGAAATTGCATGATTTAACTCTTTCATAGTAAAAACTGGCACTTTTAAGCATTAAAGAGAATGAGAACTTCATTGAGTGGGGAAGATTTATGTTTTTGAAGAGGCAGAGAAGTTTTATGAAGACTTTGCCCAGTCATAATACATTTCAACATCTAAATCTCATAAAATTTACTTAATAAAACAGGAAAAAATCAGTAAATTCAATCAGTTTCAGTGACATAAAAACAGGATGAGGGAAACACTGTGACTGTTTAATTTATTGAGACTTGGAAAGCAAGGAAGGAGAACCAATTTGACATAAAGTTATAAAACCAAAAATCACATGGCTTTCCTTATGAAATGATTAAATACAGCATGATGATTCAGTTGAATAAGCCAATATTATAGGTTAGTCATTATGATCCACTATTGAATGGTAAATTGTTCATCCCTAGCTTAAATAGCTAGTCCTTAAAAACGTGGTGATATAATACATGAATTCTTTTTCTTTTGCTTAAAAGGAATGGAAGTGAGCCTCCAAAGTCAAGTGGTGAGCAAGCCTTCCAAGCAGCAGTTGAGTATGGACATCAAGTACAGCACGAGGAGAAATTGTGTCGGTTAAGGTACAAAAAGTGTCCACATAGGGACAAAGCAATTGACTCATTCCTCATGGGTACTGGCATGCGCGATACCTAGTACACATTATCAATTGTTTTCTGTTCAACATCCCTTTCAACATATTTTCTTCCATTTGAATGATGATTTTTACACAAGGATTTAGAAGTGCTCTCTTTAGTGATGACAAAGTACAGGTGGAGTGAATTATAAGTCAGAGATGAAAAGTTTGGATGCAAGCCAAACCAGGAATAATGATGGACTAATGCACAAATATTATACAAATTTAATAGAGTGCTTTAAGTATTTAGTACTAATTCCATTGATAATACAGAATTCATTGTCACATGGTTCAAATAAAAATTTTTAATTTCCTTCTCTTACATATGTGGAAGAGGATTTTCATCACGATAAGTTCATGACTTCACTCACAATAACCTTGTTGTTTCCAATATGGACGTGAATTTCCCAAAATGACCTATGAATTTTGTCTAAGATAGGTTATGCTTTTCCTGAAACTATGTGATATTTCTTGAAGATTAAATAATCTTTCAATTTTTAAGGCTTGTTCATTTAAGCAAAACTCAGAAGAGTGGTTGTTAACCTTTTCAGCTCCGATTGGATTCTAAAAGTGTTCTTACACACCTTTGCAAAAATATTGGTCATATTCACTTAGTAGAATTAAAAATTGAGAACCTTAAATTGTAAAAATGTATATGTAATTTACTTTATGATACTATTTAAATAAAACAAATATGAAACTAAATACATATGCATCTATTAGATAAAATTTTATATTTTTAAATTATATTACTATGAATTCAAAATGATTTTCTAGTTGCTGCTTACTTTCAATTATCTAATTTTTTAAAATGGGGCTCTTTAATGGAAATAACTGTATGCATATCATGACTCAAATGTAAATAATTTCTGGAATTTGTTTGTTTGTATTTGTAAAAAACCTTAACTCACATAGTTAGTTACATATCATTACATAACCAAACACATCTTAAAGTCACTAATTGGGTCCCGGGCAAAAAGGCCTGTTGTTCATTTAAATGTTTAAAACAAAAAATTAACTCTGGTGTTTGGTTGATAAAGGATTCAATAACATTTAAATTTACCCTACATGCAAATGAAATATAATAGCATTTTTATCCAAAAATATTTTGCTGCAACTGTATAATAAGTGATACCTTTTTATTATAATGTCTTATTTGCAAAAGAAGGAGCCTGGGAAGAATTTACAGACAAGTTAAAAATAACTAAATAACAAAACAGAACAAATGGAACAGAACAAATGCTAGAGAAATGTGGTAGAGTACAAATTCAATGGAGAGAATATGAGGTCAAGGAGTCCTGGAAGGAATGCCTTAAAGGACATTATGGGGACATAGAGGAAAAAATGGAGAGAGTGGATAAGTAGAAACAGCAGCAGAGAGTGATGTGGAAATTAGCATGCTAGATTTAGAGAAGACAATATGAGGAAGTCACCAGAAATAGATGGGCTGACAGTGGAGATGATAAAAATGGCAGGACCAGTCGGAATGCAATAGCTGTACAGGGTGATGGGAGTGAAATGGAGGAGGAAGGAAATATAAAGGAACTGGAGGATGGGTACTGTAGTACCTATCTTCTAGAAAGAACAAGCTAAGGTGTGAAAACTACAGAGGAATGGTGCTAATGTGTCACTGCTTAAAAATTAACAAATGTGTACTGAATATATTCAGCTAACTGAAGAACTCGTTTCCTAAATTAAAATCTGCTTCGAAATGTCATCATTTTAAACCTAATGATGATATCAATAGAAATTCACAAATATGCAGCATCTCAAAAGAATCATTTCATTAATGCTTCCTTTGATGGTAGAAATTTTGGATTCTATGCAGGTAGTCTGAAGGGAAGTATTTCAAAGATGAAGGGAACATTTTTATTAATGTGATATTATGTATTTCATGTAACAGATGTGTCATTCTGATAAAAATATGGATAGAAATTTAGTATCCATGGCATAGACGATTACCGAAAAAATGAACAGAAGAATGTCAGCATACATTATCTCAGCTCACAAGCTATGTATCAGTGCAATGTTAATGGAATAATGAAATGCTAACCATAAATCTGATTCGTGGGCATGTTTTAGAATGGATTACTTGGAATATCAATGGAATATGCTTTTGGGCAAAACTAATCATAATTACTTTAATTGTGAAAATATATATATCTTACTCTGTGATGTTATATTATGAGTTCATATATAACAACAGCCTTTCGTGAAAACGATTTAAAAATATACATTGAATACTGTGGCTTTGTAGGGATATTTTAATTTTGTGCTATAATTTCTGTTTAAGAAGACTGTAAAATTCATTGCTAGATATAGTATTGATAAACTTGAACCAAACTATGTCACAAAATATACATATTCATTAAGTATAAGAGAAGATATGCACTAATGGCAAGAGATTTCAACTGTCTAGTAGTTTGAAAGAGTATTGATCCATGCAATTAAAACAAAATTTTTAAAGATCAGGAAAAATACGCCATTAATGGTGTTAAACATAATATTTAATACTTAACTGATAACCAAAAAGAAATTACATTTATTTCAATATACCATAATCCAACTTCTAGGTCACCATATATACTACATGAAAGAACACAGGAAAATTTTCAAAAAGTTATTTAAATAAACTTATAAATATTTAAAGCATCTTACTTTCAGCAACCAAGATTTTCCAGCTCATTATCAAGATAATTATTAATTTTGCAAAACTTCTTCACTGAGATGAATCACAACAGGTTCAGCAAAGATGGGAAGTCGAGATCATTAGGCTTTTGTCAATTCCTCTAGTGAAATGGGTCACTAGTAACAAACTACCTATAAACGGAAGATAAGAATGAATGCCTATACACAAAGATGATTATGAGTGGGTGTCTCAAATTAAAAGAATGAGTTCCAATCTCAATCTTTCCTAAAGAAGTTGTTAAACAAGTCGCCAAAAAAACTGTCGTCTGATCGTCCAAAGAAGGGGTCACTGTGGTGACCCCTTGGTACCAGGGTTGATTCGGTGTGAACATCCTCAGAGCCATCGGCCTTCCTCACGCTCACCATGGTCTCCTCAGTACCATCACTTCGCTTCTTTGTTGTGCGAGTCTCCAGAGTCTAAACATTTTGGGGAGAACAAAAGAATAGGGCATTCAAAATGATGCTGACAGACCTGTTGCCACATAAAAATATGTACAAGACCCTCCAAAAAATTTAATCCTCAAGATATCAGTACATTCAACAGTATTTATTAAAAAACTATCTATATAGTTTGTAATTTTTGTGTACAGAAGAAGAAAAATAGCTTTAAAAGTAATTATTTTAATCTACAAACATTATCAGCACAGGATCATCTAGGGGTAGGTTCTAATGCTTGACTCATTCAGCAAAGAAATACACTGAAATTGATTAAACCGTTATATGCTGGGCTTACTGAAAGCATGTCTTTCTTGGAGACTATAAAAGGATTTGGTTCAATATAAGTTCAATGTGAATAAAATTTAATGAAGTGTTTTTGGGTCTTCAACCTCAATAGGCATGTACTAGTTTTATTCATATCCTTAACCCTTGAGTATTGTCGCTTGGGTGTCCGACACCCAGGGTGTTTTAGAAATGCAATATTTTTCATCTCGTCCACATTGTTATATCGAACTCTAAAGTATCTGAAATTTTTTGGTATTTAGAGTATATTGAAAGTAAAGAAAAATCAGGTGATTTTGTGGAATAATGAGATATTCATTTTGAAAAAAGAAAGCAACTATCCACAGAATAAAATATTTATTTGACTCGAGTTTCAATGTACTACACCATCTTCAGAAAACCACTTGGTTTTCTGAAGATGGTGTAGTACACCGAAACTCAAGTCAAATAAATATTTTATTGTGGATAGTTGCTTTCTTTTTTCAAAATGAATATATTTAAAGTGCCTTTAACTTGATTAAATTTTTTCTACGATGAAAAAAAACATTTATTGGAGCTCTGGCTGTCGTATACCCATCAACAGTAATGACGTGACAAATTTAGCCTTTCCATTAGACTCCCTTACAATAGTTGAGACGAAATGAATATGTTGCCACATGTAATTACAGTATTCGAGAGATAAGGAGACCCTCGAAACCTTTTCACTTCGACATCTATACAAAGTATCCACTAAATTTGAAGTTTTCCATATGCCAGTGTGTAGATAAGTCCAGAAAGAAAATAAGTAAGCATAATTGAGATCTTTAGCAGGTGGCATACTTCCAAGCAATAAGACCCTTGTTCAAAGTAATATGATATGGATACAATGTATCTGTTTTTCGTTTTTACCACCATCATTTCTCTCCCTCAATGATTTTCAGAAAATCTTCTCAGTTGTTGAGTTGCATTCAGGCTAGCATGTTCTCCTTGTGCTGTCTGATTCTGTGCATTACTGTGTAAAAGCTAGAGCTGGTTTTGGGATTGAGTGGCTTCTGCAGTAAAAACACTCCTATGCGAAAATAACTCAAGGTAAATATAACCATGTTTGTTATTCATTGTGCTTGTGGATTTAGCACTTTGATGTAAACATTTACATCTATAAATAATATAACAACTTCAAATGCTAAAATTAAAAAATTATTCATGGATAAAAGTAGACACCTACTAAATTTCGTTCCTTGTTAAATAGACCTATACATACTGCTTATAAAATTTAGGGGACACTGTAAGGTAATTTTGGTTGCAACAATCAATACCTTGTCTCCAATACAAAGTGGGTTGTGAATTGCTTAATATTGTTGATTTTTTCCCTTGCCAAACACCAAGCCATGAGTCACTACATTGATTCAGAAGGTATTAAAAGAGGTTAAGAGTTAGGTGAATCTGCTTTGGTGGAATTTGGTGTTTCTGAGTTAAGACTTGCATCGCATGATATAATAATCCCAATATAACAAAAATGTGTTTTATTTCAATTTTATTTTTGTGTTTGCGACTGCCAGGAACACTTGTGTACCTGGGTAGACTTGACGGCTGGTGCATGGAGATCGGTTGGCATTTGATAAGTCATCTCCACCAGGATATGTGCCGCATGTGCTTACCAGGTTTAAAAACTGTTTAGTCTGCACAAGTCCAACTCCTATAAACCAGACTTTGTTCTCTCATAGTAGTGTAGTGAACGAAGTACAGTCCTACCTCCCTACTACCTGACAGGTTTGCAGGTTCGACAAGAATTAAGAAGCGAATGTAAGGTTCGGTTGAGTCCGTCCTTTGTAGAACTCTGCAGTGAAAGGGTTAACTGTTACCAATTATCATGAATTTCACAAGAATCTCCTGGTGAATTATAGTTTCGTGCAGTGGTATATGGAATTACGGTTTCGTGCAATGACCCATTGATATAGTGTAATTGGTGCAAGAATACTACTGGAGCCAGTGAGAAATAACTTTTCAGAGGGAACTGCACAGTAAACCCCTTTTTCTGCCCTTATTGGTAAAATCAAACAACCTGTGCTACAAAGTGATGTACATACAGAATTCGTACATCAGCTGATTCCCACATCAGCCAGGGTCAGTTGCTGTTCGGCCATGAAAAAGGGTATTTTGTCTTTTCATCAAAAACTTGTTTTCTCATATTTTTGCTAAGACCAAGGTTATAGTGATTTCTTTCTCCTTTGTGGTAACAATAGTTTGTATTTCAATAAGTGATATTTATGTTATTAGTTATATTTCTGTGTATTAAAGAGTGATAACTGGAAGATTTGTTTGAATTTTCTTGTAAAATAGTTTCTATAATAATTTCTTGCTATTTAACTTAAAACTGACCATGTTTTTTAAGTAACCTGTTTTGTTTTTGCATTTTGATCTTGTGATTGAGAAAAATGTTGGCGAAATTATGTGGTTTACGTTACACCATTGGTTTCTTTGGCAATGCATACATTTTAATGACTTTTTGAAAAACAACAAAAATGAGAAATTGAAGAGAAATAAGAATTATCATACATTATATTAAAGCTTTCTACAAAATTAACAGCATTTGACACCATTCCAAATTCCTTTTTTATTACAATTAAGAAATGGGAGATGTTCATAACAGAATAGAAATGCCTTTTAGATTAAACAGAGAGAAGAGGTTCTGTTATGGCAAAAGTTGGAAATATAAATAATATGCATACATTGCTTTCCAATAAAACAGCAAACTGATAACACCAGCAGTTGAAAAAATACCATTAAAAATAATTTTTTACTAGGCATTCTTTCTAAAATTAATTAGTGTAAGAAGGTGGAATATGGGAGAATCATGGTTGTGCTCTCTTCTTCCTAGAGCAGTCAATTATAAGAAGCACACATTTAGTTTCAAAACTATATATTCCAAATTGCCATATGGTTACAGAAATTCTATATGTTCAGAAACTTATTTCTTTGGGTTCCTAAGCCTTCAATATTGTGGTTCATATATACTTCATCAATTCTCAAACACGATAAATTAACTGGCTTGTTCTTCATGTAACATTTTGCTGAAAATTCTATATTTGTTCAATTGAAAATAAAAACTTTTAGATTCATATAATTTCCTTATTTTTATAACCTCCTCCTATCAACTATTTTATGTTTAGGAGCCAAAACTTTAAATAGATTATGCTTTCAAATGCTGATATAAGAAATGGTTTCAGGTTTCACTTGGTGAAATTCTCTCATCATGGAAGGACTTAAAAAAGAACACACTGCAATTTCACACACGTTTTATTTTAGCACAACCAGGTTTCGCTGTATAACAGCAACATCAGGTGTGGAATAGGATTGTGTTCTTTTTTAAATCCTTCCACGCTGATATAAATGTGGTCATTGTATCATGATATACTACTTGGTATTTTTTGAGAATGCAGTGGCTTAAGTGGAACTTTAAGAATTGTTTTAAGAAAAATAAATAAGATCCTTAAAAATCTATAATTTTTACATTACATACTAGTTTTTACATTATTAGTGGACAATCTTGGTAAATCTTAGATATCACCAAAGAAAGGAAAAAGGCATCTTCCTGATTTTTAAAACAATTTATGACAAACTTGGTGACTAATGAACACAAATTAATGCTGAACAGTTAGCATTTTTATTGATCAAACTAGTATTTGAGCAATGGGTAAATACCATAGGACAAGAAGCCTAACATTTAGTAAATGCACTGCATAAAGTGAAAACCTACAGCTATCAAACCCAGAGTTAAGTACACTAACAATTACTGAAACCATTTTAAAATGGATTAATGGTATATTGACTCATAGTCATAGATAAATATGCATAAGATAACTCAGAATAAGAAAAACAAATACTGAAGGATAGTTAAGGTTCTATCAAGATTGTTAAATCGGGTAAGAGTTCATTCCTCTATGATTAATCAACGTCATATCAACATGACAGGAATTGATGTAGTTGATTGAAGAGGCCTTTACTTTGTGGAAGTCTTTCATGTTGGTAAGAATTAAAACACTTTGCTTTCCATTTGAATATTTATTAATATGACTAGTTTCACTACTCCCATAGCATTATCAAATGGTCCACTTGATAATGACATGGGTATAACAAAACTAATCGTATTAATAAATATTTAAGTGGAAAGCAAAGTGTTTCAATTCTTACCAACATGACAGGAATTTATAAAATATGACAATAATCCATAAAATATTTAAAATGAGACAAATACTACAGCCTTACGAGTTTCAGCAAAGATTACTTACGCCATCAGGTTTGCGCACTGTTTTTGTGATTATTGTTTCACCAAAGAAGTGAAATTTTGGGGCTGGCATGGCAGGAACCAACTGCTTCTCCTGGTCAGGATTATCTAATATACCACCGAGACCTTCAGCTCCGACTCTGAACATGGAGGAGGAGAAAAAGCCGTGACTCACGGTTAACATTGATGACCCATGTGCAGGAGAGTACAAAAAATAATGGTATGTAGTAAGGTAAAAGGTATGTTTAAGTAAAGCTTTGAGAAAAGCCTACCATCAATTAAAGGAAAAAAGAAAATAATATGTTACAAAATATTTGGAAGCAAAAGCAGTCACACTCTGATAATACTAAAAATATTTAAAACTTATCTGCAAGTAAAGATGAAATGTAAAATAGCTGTGAAATGCTCATGCACATTAGAGTGTTTAATAGTGGTTGCATAAGCGTTTATCATAGCAGACTGTATATTCCAATTATTGGTGGAAATGATCTTCCAGTTTGTTTCCTATGGTGGTAATATAATTAGTATGAGCTACAAAGGTATCATAGATTGCATCAACAGTTCAATGACCAGCCTTGATCCAACCTCTATAAATAGTTGAGGGGATTCGTTTGATCCCCAAATGACTCGAAAGAAAAAACACTTTCTGAGGGAAGGAATGATAATATGAAATTCACTAAACATAGAGACCTATCGTGCATTAACTATATTTTAGAGCCATGTGAACTACATATATGTTGTGGATACTAAATGAATATAAAGCCTAATTCAAACATTTTCTATAAAAATTTTTTGCTATTCTTAATACGCTCTTTCACTGACTCATCCACCTTGCTGGCTCTAATTTCTACTGTAAAGTTTTGAAGAATAAGAGGTAGTGTGGCCCAAACAACTGGAACAACTGAAACCGATTCTTTTCTCATGGATATGTAACTGAGAATGATGCATTATTGGTGGGCTGACCCTATAACACCTTCCACATTTTCCAGATACCCTCTTATGTCCAAATTTGATGTTGAAGATGAAGGGGCTGCAGAAGAAATTCATAAGGAAGAATAAGAAGAACTCATAAAGATCCCTGACAATATTTAACTCTTTCGTGCTGAACGACCGATATATATCGGGCTTTTGGGATCATCCCCCACTATGGACGACCTTTTTTTGGTCATTTTTCCTTTATTTTATTGCACACTCAAATTCAGGGACTGTATACCAGTTTAAGGATCCGGCATGAAAGGGTTAACTGAGGAACTTCCAGGAGCATTTTATGTGCCACAGGAGTGTTAAGTATAAGTCATGATATTATTTAGAAACAGACAGATGACAATTGTGAATATGTTATGTCCATAGTTTGTTTATCAGTTTGGTTTACATAATACCTTATAGAAATCCTGTATCATTGGCTTCCTTATGTTAATAAGAGTGAAATAATCAAAAAGTATTTGAGTGAGGAGAAAAACAATGAGAGGATTCTACAGGCCAAGAAATTCATGGGTGATGGTAGCTATTATTTTTGTTTATAGGGTGCTTCGACGGCTATGGTCATTTCACACCACTTCAAGTCATTAAAAAACCCATCTGGACAAACAAACAAAACAACCATGCCCTGGGCTGGACTCGAACCCACGACCTTTGGGTTAGCCAGAAAGCACACTACCCACCAGGCTAACCTGGTCGGCAGATGGTAGCTGAAGAGTCTGGGTATGGAATATTTGACATCTTGGCAAAAGATAGCATCTACAAGAGACAAATGTAGGGAATAATAGGTAATGCAATATTAAGCAGTGACTTTGTTTAAAATAAATAAATAATATTTAAATAATGAAAATAAGGATTTTTGGTGTCCTCACTGTAAGAGGGTAGTAAGGAATTAAATGCAATGAAAGTGTTTGCATGCATGTGATTTCAAGGAAACTAAATGGTTCATTCAAGTGCATAATATATTTTCCATTATAAGGATGAAATCAATGTCTGTTGCTTTGATGGCTGATTACTTTTGACCTCCTAAAGCTTCAAACTGATCATTTGTGGTAGTTTCTATGAAAGGGAACATTCACCAAAGTGAGATAAATAATGACCAGGCCATAAAAAAAAACCTTATGCACTCAAATAAATAATGAAACCACTTCTATTTTTACATTGCAGGGAAAGCTGGGGCAAATCCAAGGAAGGCTGTCTCCAAGAATGCCTTCGATTCATCCTTAGTGAAAGCGATTTGTTGAGAAGAATTCGTTTTCATCAGAAAACTTATGATGAATGAAAAAAGACACGGCATATCAAAATAGGCTAAATATTTTTTTAATTATCACGATGCCCACATTGAACTTGACCATTTACATATTTTTATCCTAACTTATTGGATTAAATGCCTAGCTGTTTCATTTTTATGTCTAGTTGAAGATATATCTAAATCAATAAAATGATCATAACTAAAGACATAATTTTTAGAATCTCTGTTCTCTTAGAGCACAATTGTTGGTTCACAGTTTTCAAACTCTGGCACTTTATTCTCTCTAAGTATTTGCATACTACCAGAGAGTAAAGAACTAGTTCTGTACTCTATGGTAGTACTTATTCCATGACCACTTTCATCAAAGTTCAGCATACAATGTGGTTCACAGACACCTCCTTCCTTTTTTTCATGCTTTTTCTGCTAATTTTATTTCAATATGTTTCTCAAAGCCTCATATAGAACCAATGAACAACTAGTCACTGTTAAATTTCTTCCCAATGTGAGTCTTTTAAGTGTTTCTTTCTATGTGTGTATGTGTATAAATGTGTGCGTGTTCTTGTTTGCTGCTCGTCTGGGTTTTCCTGAATTATATATATATATATATATATATTGTATATATATATAGCTATATATATAAAATATATTGTATATTTAAAT
>WURS02271239.1:0-18998 GCA_011762765.2 Rhinocypha anisoptera
GTTGCACAACAATTTTGTCGTGTGACCGCAAAAAAAAACACTCATCTATGTTTGCCCGCCCCCTCCCTACCCCCCCCCCCCCCCCCCCATAGACCCTCCCTACAAATTTTATTGCCCGTCCTTTCCAAAAAGGTTCGAACTGTCACACTTTCCTGTTTTTCCGGGATGAGGCACCCCTTCTCTGCGGTGTCGTTTATGATGGTTCACGCCCCTCTGGCCGGGTTTGACGATTGCATTCCGTCCGCCGAGATTTGGGAAATCCTCTTCCGACCCACCCTCGTCACTTCCCCCAGTTTTCACAGAATTTCGGTAGAATGTTGGTTACAAATGAAAGTGCTCATGTACTGACAGAATTAAATCAGAAAATTTAATCAGAAATTATCAAGGAAAATAAATATGGAATTTATTTTTCGATATATTCCTGCGTGAAATATTTGTACTAAAGTCAATCGTATCTCCACTACCCTGCCCTTTTGGAGGGAACTGGGCTACGCGGTCAACAAGGGTCCTCCCTTGTTCGCCACCAAATAAATCATTGTGTCGGAAATAGAAGGGTAGAGTGCCGTGGCTACTTTTCTCCCGCACACAGCTGTTGCAAAGAAATGAGGCTCCCGCTACTGAGGGGTTAAGGTAGGAAATTAGGACAGAACAAATCCCTGAAGGTCGAGGTCACTGTAAAGTATACCGATCATTTCATTTACTAATGTAAGAGAGCTCATGCCAATACTGATGCTAGTGCATGTGAATACTCCTTACAATAAAGGGAATAGGTACCACTAAGGGAAGCCTTTATAAATTCTCCCGGGGTTAATTAGAACATGCAACAACAAAAAAATCTGATGCACTGCGTAACAATTCCTCCTTTTCCTCTCATAATGATTGGTCCTTTGTTCATAATTGTAATCTCCTCTTCTGCAACGTAAATCCTCAGATCACATACTATGGTGGGCCCTTATGCTAAATAATGTAGATTACCTCCTTTAAGACGTGGATAGAGTTTCAGTAATTTTTGCATTGGATTGACTATCCTATAAAGCTTGAGAGGAGGAAAAACTAATAATTAAACAAAAATAAATTAATGAACAGAAATTTTAAAAATATATTTAATAATAAATGTTACAGATTCAGGCTTCGTATAGTGGGCGGAAGACATATTAAAAGAAGAGGTAGCACTTTTAAAAAAATTTGTGGAAAAATGCTATGTCTTCTTTTAATATATTGAATAATAATGAAATGAAAAAGAAGGCAAGAATCTCTTGATTTGATCAACGAATTTCTGTTCAGGTTTACTTTGGTTTTTGGGCGATCAATTAGAGAATCAACTAATGTTAATGTCATGGACTTTGTTTTATTTTCTGATGATGAAGTAGAAGTTAATCTACATTATTTAACATAAGCGCCCACCATAGACCTATTAGAATATTTTGCTCCCAATATGAATGACAAAAAAGATTTTGAATTATTTATTTATTTCCATAAGATTCAACAACAGCCTAGAAAGACCTTTTACATTGAATATATAACAACAAAATTTGTTTTATTTTATGGTTTAGATTGACCAAAAATGCTGTGCATTCCATTATGAGAAGAATTAAAAACGAATTAGTAAGACAAAACAATAGAAATGGCCAAATATTTCTGATTAATCCAGTAATAACCCTAGAGTATTTCATAACAGGAAGCCTACAGGTAAAGTACTTCAAGTTTACCAGATATGTTTAAATTTAAAGGTTTTCAAGTGATTAGATGAGTACCAATTTCGTAATGTATAATCTTCTTTTTTAAGCTCTATTTCGAATGTAAGAAACTGTAAATTTCATCATACCTTTTCATGTGATGGGTGAATGCCAATTGTAAATGCATGCAGATTTGTACAGCATTTCTTTGCAAAAAGGAAGGAATTTATGAGAGGGACCATAAATAAAGATTTGAAGAAAGGGTTAGTGAAAACTCTAATTTGGAGAGTGGCATTATATGGATCCGAAACCTGTCCATGAGGAAGGATGAGGAGAATAGATTGGAGGCTTTTGAGATGTGGGTTTGGCGAAGGATGGAGAAGGTGAAGTGGACAAAGAGAGGAAAACGAATGAAGAAGTTTTGAGAATGGTAGGGGAGGAGAGGTGTTTTATGTGAGTAATCCAAAAAAGCCAGGAAAGGGTTCTCAGAGGCAATGGGTTGTTGAAGGTTGTTATAGAGGGTAGAATATTGTGTAAGTGGGGTAGGGGTAGGAAGAGAGAATAGGGATGATTTTGGATAGAATGATAGGGGGTAGAAAGTATGCAGGTTTGAAGATGGATTGAAGTTAGACGTTACGTGGCCAACTTAAGCTAATGCTCATCTAAAACCTACCTTAATCAGTAGATTACCATTCATCATCATCAAGTGTTTGGAGTGTAAATATAAAAATATGATGCTAACAAATTGATATTAATATATATATATTTAAATGTGTAAATCAACAAATTCCACTAAAAAGCCCTGGCATTTTTCTCATATACCAGGTAATATAGGCGGGCAATAAAAGGGTCAAAGAAGGAGGAGAGACTGGTCAAGAGAGAAGATTGGAGTGGAGAAGACATGCACAAGGAAACCTGCCAACGTGGCTGAAAATCTTTTTATTATCTATCATTTTTTCTAAAGATAATATCTCATATACAGGCAGGATTTGTAATATTTTATTTAATGCATTAAACCAATTTTATTTATGCATGGACACAGGCTAACATTTAAAGTACCTCTGCAATATGATACGTTTTTCAGCCCATAGCCTATGTATGTGGCTTCTTGGAAAGAGAATTATTGGAAATAATTCAGGAAAGAAAAGCGAAACCCATTGGACGCTTAACTCAGACATGATAACTTCCGACGAATAACACTGGAAGAATAAAAGTAACCAAGAGGACGGTAGAGTCCATTACGAAATGTCATAATCAATACAAAGTCCATAGAGAGACGAGATTTAGGATCCAGATCATATAATGAAATAAACAGGATGGAAGAGAACCAAAGGATGTGGCCACAATGACAGAGAGAGAGAGAGACTGGAAAATAAGTGAAAAATGTTCAGTCATGTAAAAGAATTGTTAGGAGTGATAATTGAGTAGAACTGTGCCAGTTATGGGGAATAAGGCAGGAATGATCTTGAGAGAAGCCAGAGAGATCCAACAGAGTTGAAAAGAGTATCTGGAGGAACTATATAGTGAAGAAGAAATTGGGCTTCCAGATTTCAATTTAGAAATACTGTATTTGCACCGATATATGGTGCTTTTTTTCTCTTTCTGGAGGTAAGGGGGCTCATCTTACAAACACACGTAAAATTCTAGACTTGAATTGGATTATCTATACTGTATTTCAGTTTACCAGTGTAGTACAGATTGAAAGACCTTTTTGAGTTAAATTTCAACTTCCTTTTATTCACCTGAACTTTTAAGTATTTTATTTTTTTATTGTTATCATTGGTCATTATTCTGAATTAATTTATTTCCCTTGTGGAGTTACAAAGAAAGGATATTACCTTAGAACCAGGTTCAACTTAGATGTGGGCGAGTATGGTAGGTGAATATATAATGTTATAGAACCATCTGTATCTTAGAGAAAGTGTTAGAAAAATCACTAAGTTGGATGTAGTGTAATAAGATATATTAGTATTCCAGGGGGGTAACCGATGTGTTTACGGAAAGGTAGCCAGTAGGGATTTATAGGGTTTGTAAGGGGGTTTTTAATAAATGTCACTCGATCAGACGTTGTTATATTACAATTGAGTCACAAAAGTTAACATTTTCGCCAAAATAACATACTTCTCAAAAGATACCACAGAAAAATTGAGAATTATTACTTGCATACACTTAAAATTTAAAACGGATAGTATATCTGAACAAAAAATAATGAAAAGGTTGAAATTAAAAAACTGGGCTATTTAAAAATGGGCCTTTTATTAAACCGGATGCTTTTTGTGGGAATCTGTTACTCAGTGGAGATGATACTTACAGAAATACTTATTTCTGCCTTAGGGCTTAGATTGCCCTCTTCCATTGATTGTTCTTGTAGTATTATGCCGTGGCCAAATTGAATATCAAGGTCACCATGCTTTAGCCTAAGGTGTCGCATCAAATTTCCTGTGGATCCTCCGACCAGGCTGAGAATTTTATGACAGTATCCACATTTGGCCGTTCTGTTTTCTTCTGGAGTGAAATGATTCCAGATTTCACTTCTTTTCTTGGGCATATTTCTGAGATATAGCAAAACTTCATAAAAATTAAAATATAGAATTTAACACAAAATTTAAAACTGGATACGGTTAATAAAATTACTTGCATTGAATTTCAAAAGTGCAGGAATTCATATTCAAAGGTTTTACCAGTAGTTCAAGAATCTTATGAATGCAGTGCATATTCGATACAACTATAACCACAACACATATCATATGATGATAAACACTTACATACTAAGTGGGATTACAGAATCCTTCAGTGAAGATACGATTTTAATCGAGTTTAAAATTGTTCACGAATTCAAAAGAGTCGGCAATCAACGAATGAATGAACTACTGACGCTGACCGAGTGAACCGGTGTCAGTAAAGAATCGAATCACAAATGCTCTTCACAATTCAATATGGCGTTATATCGGCGGAATTCCTACCAATGGCGTTGCTCGAGGTTGAAGGCAGAAACACGAGATGGCATTGTGGTTCTTCCGCAGAAACATGCAGATTGTACAAATTCATTTGATAATAACAAATGTGAAAATTGTTCATTCCAGCGTAAATGACAGGTGTTTAAATTGTATCCTAAGATATATTTGAATTCATTTTAGAAATAATGTCAAGTAATTTAATGAACTAGTGGGTGGAGGGAAAAACAATTCCTACGAAACACGTTATAAGGTGAGTCGTAAACAATATACGCGAAGAAATAACTCTAGGTGATATTCTGATTTAAGTCCCTGCAGAAAAATATCTTATTTTAACCTACTTCTTTAAATTTTCAAAACACTAGACTTAGTGACTATTGAATTTACGAGCAAAACCTTTCCTTAAGCCGTTGTATATTTACATAAACATCGTAATTTCCCAAGACCTAACTGAAAGCTAGTAGTTGATCAGTAAGTGGTAAATCGAAGTTTAGAGAAATCAATGCGTATGTATTAAGTATATATAAGAATATTAAGTACTAATAATGAAATTAATACAAGATAAGTAAATTAAAATGTTTGTTTAAAGGTTTTATTTAATTTCTAAACTACAGACACACACGCACATGCATTTTCGTGCCTATACAAATATTTTGTGGTCTATTCATTTATGAGGACTTAAACATGAACTTTTATACGGATTCTAATTACCAGATTTAAATTTATTATAATAGTTATAGTTTCTTTGTTTCACAAGTGCGTCGCTGGTTCTGGTCATTTTGTACCTCCTCAAACCAAAGAAAAAACCAATTTGGACCTTGGGGTTAGCCGCTTAGTACGCTACCCTCTCAGCTATCCAAACTGGCGTATATGATCCGGGGTAATTCAATTATTGTTTAATTAAGGTTAAGATTAATACAAACTCGATTCGATTATAGAGTACTTGACTGAGGTTGAAATCTAAAGGTACTTTATTCCGAAAACCCTACCTGAGAAGCAGCATTTATTATTAATGCATTCTGCAATGAATCATTGACAAGTAGTTAATGAAACCTAGTTAAACGACTGTTTTGAATCCTGGAACGAATCACTTTGGCAAACGAATGAAATTGATGAATATCTCAAGACAAATAAATAAATTACATATATACATAAATAAATCGAGAACATAGTGATAGAATGTATAATAAAAAGAATAGTAAGAATAAAATCTATTAATCGGTAAAAAGCTTATAATATGGGTTATTAAAATTATAATAGAACCGACATTTTTCCAAATTGAAGAACGAATACAAAATGTGGTGAGGAAGACAAATAAGTGCCCATTGGCACATTATATAAAAAAATGAATTTTGAAAAAAATTTAGGGCAAGACCTATTTTTCCTATTTGGAATCGACATGAAAATCAACTAAACATATACGGTTATTCTTTTATATCGTAAGTATCACAAAGTACATAGTTTTTTAAAGTTTCGCGATGAAATAAAATCTAAATTTGACAGTGGGTATTGAGTTGATGAGATGGAGATTGTCGAAATCTATCACCGATTATTCTTAGTTCGTGTTCCACATTTAGGGGGCAATAACATGTGGATGCCATTTTAAGTTTGCTGAGGGTGAATTTGTAGAAGAACCAAGTGTATATGTTATTGATTATTTTTTTAAAATCAATATTTATATGCTTCCTACAGCAACGAAATTGAAATTTCTCTGTTTTCCTGCGGTAGATAACGAATACTTCCAAACTGAAAAGGGTAACTGTGATTGGGTGGGATGTATAACCAATAATTTAAAAAATACAGAGGTTTATGTCATATTACTAGAAAAATATTTTTTCACTTCAAGACATATTTGAACCTTGTCGTAAATCCCTTAGGGGAAAATTCGTTAAAGGAAAAAAATCCCTGCGGAGAAAATTCCCAATAAGGAATTTCCCTGCAGGGAAATCTTCCAGTAGGGAAAATTGTTCACGGCTAATGGATACTAAATGAAAATCTACACATACGTAAAATCCTTGTTGATTCACTCTTAAATCTCTATAGGGAATAAATTCCGTATAGGTTACCCGAGGGGAAATGTATGGGGAACGACGGGGCATTTTCAATAGGGAATCTTCAGCATAAAAAATGCATTAAATTGCATATTGGACAAAATGTATTTTTGAAATTCATTGTATCATGAATGCCAAATTAAATATATATATATATATTTATTATTTAATGAAAGATTAATTTAAAATTAAATTAAAAATTATATACGACACATATAAGTATATGGAAACCATAAAATAGTTGTATATAATTTATTACCATTTCTGATATGTCTTCGATATTTATATTTTCAGATTATGTAATTTTTATATTCATCAACTGTATCTTAATCTAATTGTTTCTTATTATATTTCAAATATAATTTCTAATGTTATTATTTGTCGTACTAATGAACGTTGCCAGTTTGTGCGTACCAAGGAAGTTAATAAATTATAAGTCAACATATAATACTTTAAGCATGTCTTGAATCCACAGAGTTTAATTAATTTTATTCATTTTATTACGAAAGGCATAGATAAGCAATGGTTTAAGTCTCGGAGGAGTACAATTCATATTTAAAATTTTCGTTTTGGGGTTTGTAGTCTTTGAAATTCCCACAGTGGTCCTACGAGTTGGTATCATGTTCCGTGCATCCCAAGGATCCGTTCCTCTGGTCCGATAAATTCCACCAATTGCCTCTCGTTCCGCTAGCTAAAAAAGAATTCGAAGCGTTTTGCACAGTAGTTCTACGGTTGTTTCTCAATGTTTTTTATTTTACGGTGTTATGTCGTCGGCAGAGGTGTCTTCCAAACAAGGAAGATCAGCTGCTGAAATAATACAGCAAATAAACGCTAAAAATGCGAAAATATGTGCATGTATTTTAGTATTAGGATTTATTATATACCATGGAATGCTTCACTTCAGATATGGTTGGTTTATTTGGAATATAAGCTTTGGCCCATTGACATTTACAACTAATTATAGATAATATCCGCATATAAATTATTGGAAACAATTTCATTGCCTCATACTTACAGGAATAGACTCTTGCACCTGGCTTCTGTCAGACGGAAGATACAAAGGGTCACAAGAATGGCAACCTTACGGGTGTATGATGCATCACTATTCCCAAACGTGAGTCGAATTATACCAATATCTGTTTCAACCACTTTTGTTCTAGTGTCTGATTTTCTGCAGGTGCTGTCTTACGTTTGTATTATTGCATAAACTTGGAATAACCCAATAATAATCTTTGGTCAGACAACACGAGGACTTGTCAGGAATGATGACTGTATCTCAACTTAAACCAACGTTATTTACAGAGATACGCGCCAGTGCCTAAGGTACCTCGCTTTCTGGGGAACTCACAACCACTTTGTGTTCATCGGAGATTCGCGTATACGGCAGTTGTATCTGGCTTTCCTGTCTCACTTGGATCCCTCACATGGAAACGTTGCCAGGATACCACATTTGGCATCATCTCCAGTTGTGCCATTGTCCTCCTCTCCATCCAAGTCGGAAAGCACATCAACTCAGCTACAAAACGCCCAACAAGTGCATTCAGATCTCACGTTCCAAGATTCAAAGCTTCGCCTGAGAGTGGACTTTGTATGGAGTCCTCTTGTTTCCAAGCATATGATTGAGTCTTTTCAGCATTGGAAGGTACAGTGAGAGTTAAATCTTCGGAAATGTTATGTTTGTATATGTACCCATTTCATGTAATATGGGGAGAAATTGAATAGAAGAGAAACCTAATTTAGCAAACACAAACATAGGACCTACCAAAACCGGAAACTTTGACTCAGCCAGTGAAAGTTGTACTGATCAGGTTAACCCGTACGGCAAGTTTTTGGAACTGAAATACTCACTTGTACAGATAAAATAATAGAACTTATTCTTTAAATTACATTTTCGACAGTGGTCTTTTAGCCAAGACTAAAATAACCGTTTCAAAATAATTTATGCTATTTGTTTCATTCAAGATTGTTGTTCCGTATGACGAGTGATAGGTATATTTGAGAGCTATTTTTATGCCCGAATTGACTTGTAGCATCTGCTATTCTTTTAATATTGCTATCATTTGACAGTATGCGTCATAATTCAAACTGTTCAAATGTTCCAGTCGTTTTGTAATCTTCAAATGGCCATTTGGATTAGTTTTTCTGCTGGTCCTGACGAACATCTTATTAAAACGATTACAAAATAGTCATAGTGGAAACAGTATACTTACTGAATTAATGAGAACATATATGCATACATTATAGCTTGAGAGTATGATAGGCTTGAATAGTCTTCTTACAGTTACAAATGAAAAAATATATGTTCTCAAAAGGACCCTTTCACTTGTCATTTGGTTGCCATATATGTTCTATTCCTAGATATTTTAGCATTTTCAGGTTGGGGCAAAAATATTAAAGGTCACATTTCTTTCTTCTTTCTCGTATTGTAAAAGTGGTTGAAGGTAGGCACATTGAAATACTTAACAATTTTAATTTATGGAGTTTTTCCATGCCTTTTCATATCGACTATCAATGTGTTCACAATTCACTCTGCTACTTTAATTTTGCCAAGCCTTTTCTCAGAGATAAGACCTTTCCACTTACCCTCTTACTTCTCTAATAGATGATAAATTTTTATTATTCTCTATGGTTTTCCTTGAATGGTAATTCTTCAGAGATTTATTGTAGGTATAGGTAATTTTTACCCTGTAACGTAGTATAATTTATATAGGTTTAATTTGAAACCAAATAGCCTCATATGAGTAAATGTTTCTGAGCCTGTAGACTTTATTTGTTGTGATCTTGGAGGTTATTATATTTAAAATGTATTGTCACCCAGTGGAATTCATCTGGCTGGCATGTGAACAGCTGTGGATTGAAGCTAACAAATACAAAATACTTAAACAATTACAATAATGATAATTTTTATTAGCCAGCGAGATCAAGATACATTGAGAAGTATAGGATTCAATTGTACATAATATAAGGCTTGTCAGAAAGAGAATAAAAATATTGATTATAAAGAAGATACCTATAACATACATTATACAATATTACAATATTAAGTGAATTACAATACATTATACCAAATTTAACATTACTATACAAATCACCACACATTATATGGCCCAACTTTGTTAGAATTCATCACTCAGGTACTCTCCTACTGACTAATATACTTTATGTAGAAGGAACTCTTGTTACCTTGGACTTATAGGTATTAGTGCATTTTATAATTTTTAATTGAGGCGACAGTTTATTAAAAATCCTTATTCCCATCTCATGTGGACCGGGTTTCATCTACTCTGTTCTTCTTGTTAGATAGTGCAAGTCATATTTTATTCTCGTGTCATGGTCATGTTGATCAAAGTTGATGGAGAATTTCATTTAATTATTTTTGATGCATAGAATAAGGGAGTATAAATATACGCAGGGGAGTGTAAGAATTTTCACGGAGTGAACGATAGGTGTTCTGCTAGTGGGATCTGCTATGCTGAAAGGTGATGATTCTGACAATTCTTTTTTGACTGATGAATATATCTTTGAGGAAATGGGATGACCTCAAGAACAAGACACTCTGCAGAACCCTAGTATGAGAATTTTGACATTTGGGTTTTATTTACATTGATAATTAGACCATTATTCTTACACCAATTACAATGAATAAGGGGGAGGGAAATACTTTTGATAGTGGCACTTTAACTGGATTCAACTTATTTTTTTATCCTTCTGCATATGTAATATAGTAATATATCTATATTTATTTATTGCACAACACAAAAATACATATATAAATACATACATGCATGTAAATACGGGCAGCTGCCCAATTCTAAAAACAGATATTTAAAAGACTAAAACTTTTACACTCCAATAGAAATAATATTAAAACGAGTAAATAGAAAACACATAGCTTTTTACATTTTAGGGTAGAAACAAATGGTTTGTTCTGGTTTAAAGGATTGGCCTAAAAGCAAATGGGTTAATCGAATTTCAACTTTAGATATCTCTTGAAACATCTTATTATATTAAAAACATATTAAAAAATCAATTTCAGGAGGAAGTTCATTTGCTTTGTGTGATATTCTTGTCAGTGGACTGTGATAGAGATAGGTAGTTCTAAAAAGAGCCTTGTAAAACAGGTCTTTACTGGAAGTGTTTAAATTAGTTATTTTGAAAGGAATCAACTGCAGGAGATGTGAGCTAGATGAGTAGTTATTTAATAATTTATGTAATAATATTATGTCTGTATAATAGCACTGCATACACAATGTTGTAGGTCCAAGATGACCGTACAAATCTCTGATTGAAATTCCATTGAGTTCTAAGGCAGGCTTTTGGGCACAGAAACGAATAAACCTCCTCTGGACCATTTATAATCTATCATTATGACATGAATAGTTTGGTGACCAGATAACACTCTAGTCTAAAGCATCAGTTTCTCTCAATATTTTCTCATTTATTTGAAATTTATTGAATATACATATATTGAAATACTAGTTTGTGTTGACTGTAATTAAATAATGACTCTTAACCTTATCTGGTTATTTTAGAAAGAAGATGAACCTCCAAGTGTAATTATTGCCGGTAGTGCTACCTGGGCGATAAAAGAATCAAATGCTTCAGCTAAAGCACTTAAAGAATACACATGGAATTTAACCAGACTTGTTCAGGTTAGTTATCGTCGAAAAAGCATGGTATTTTGATGTGGATTTCACCTAGTGAAACCATTGGGTGAGATCACGTCGGTTTTACATCAATTGGAAAAAAATACCCTATTGGTACATCACATGTTGGCATCTTGGATAAGTTTCTCCAATTTTGGATCCTCATTTGCAGTTCACCTCATGTTTATTAAATCCACAACTCAACCTTTATCTTGCTACCGTGATGAATACTCAAAAACATTTCTCTCTCTCTCTCTCTCTCAGGACATCGTTTTAGTATTTGGAGTCATGTTGCCGGATTACCGTTCGATATTTGCTTGCACACGACAGTTGGGCCGGTGCCCTTGTCGATGGAGTTTCTTTCCATGGCATTTGAACTCCAACTCTGAACTTGTAATTGATGTCATAGAAAATGAACGCTGCGGAGAGAGGCTTCAATATTTGTGGCAATGTGGAAAAGAAAGGGAACTTCAGTTTGTAACTCTCGACTCATTTTATGTTGCAGTCCATTGATAAAATAACGGAGAAGAGGAGGGAAGGTGGGCATTCGCACGTTTTGTGGACTCTGCAGGAGCCTGTTGACGTGGAGCGACTTCGTCCTGCCCGGGCAATGATCACCAATGAGCAAATAGACCTTTATAACAAGGCAGCTATGGAGGTGCATCACTGATATATACTTTCCACTCGGCATCGTTCGATTGTGCCATATCAGAAACCGTTGTGACGTGCTAACTTAAACCAGTGTCAGCACGATTATGTTTGGTATAAATATTTGTCATCACATTGTTGGACGTACTTAAGTTTTCACTGAATTTTTATGCATAACTAATTCTTAATCATCTCATACGGTGCATGTGACGTGACGGGTTGATATCATTCTGGTTAAAAAAAAGGGGGTTTGCTCGTACTTTGAAATTTGAGAATTTATGCATCATCCCAGACCTTGTTGATATCATTCTGGTTAAAAAAAAAGGGGGTTTGCTCGTACTTTGAAATTTGAGAATTTATGCATCATCCCAGACCTTGATCAAGCATCGCGAAAATGTTTTGGGGGACTTCTTTTCCCGTAAATGGTTTTATCCTGCATCAGACAAAGAAGATGAACGTGAACTATCATTCTTTTTCTTCTCCGCTCAGATTCTGCAGCATAGTGGTGCACAGCTGTGGTCAAGTTCACGGTTAGTGGCCCAAGGAAACTTGGAGGAGAGTGATGATGGTCTGCATTTAGGACCACTTGCCCTGAAGCACGACACTCAGGTAAGATTATTAATCATTGGGAGTGGAAACATTTTGTTTCATGAGTGTTTATTCATAGCTACATAATTAAGCTGCTTTGCATAGGTAATAATAATATTTTTATTGGTCACAATTGAACCTGTTGAAAAAAATTTGAACAATAAAGAGAGTACAAAAAATATCTTTAAAAAAATCAGCAAGAATAAATTAAAACACATAATTGTAATAATTTAAATATTCATTTACCGAATAAAAACAGTGAATTAGGAGATAGTTTCAATTTTGCTTGGAACTTTTCTTCTTTTAATGGTTTAGGTAGTTTGTTGAATAATCTACAACTAATGGCAATTGAGCAAGAGTTAAAGAGAGTGAGATTATGCTGTTTTACTGCATAATTTTCTCTATTTCTTGTTGGGTAATCATGTATATCTTGATTCTTTTTAAGGTGTAGCTTTGGTTGAAAATTTTTAATTAACAATGCTGATTATGTATAGCTATATTATTAAGCTTATAAAGTTGCTGCTATGTCCAAAATGCTGTCACTCAGCACTTAAGGATCCAATTGGAAATATAAGTGATTGCATATATCTAATCTACCATAAATGACCAAAGATAGGCCCACCTTTTTTGATGAAAAGTCTGTCATAGGAAGTGATGGGGGGATATTTTTGGGCACCAAGAAAGTTAACACCGACATTTCATTGGGTATATCTGTCTAAAAACGATAAGGAAATTGAGAAATAGTATGTAAATATACATGGTAGCAATAAATACGATTACGCAGTCTAAAATGGTTGACATTTTATTGTTACTACAGTATTTTCTATTTTTGGGTAAATATTTTTTTAGTCGTTCAATAAATTTTCTAATTTGTAAAAATAAAAATGCTTATTGACGAGAGGAAGAGTTTTTGGGTTTCTGACCGGGTCCAGGGGTCTCATATAAAGTCCATTGAGTAGGTTTTCTTAGACAGATGTTGCCCTTGGCATTTATATAACTGCCCATTTTATTTAAACACAAACTAAAAATTAGAAGTTAGAAATAAAAATTAGAAGAGAAAATGCATTACATTATGATAAATTGGAGTTACGGCAAAGTGTCTAAATACTGAACAATTATAAGATACTTAAAAACATTCAAGTTAAACTTGTAAGCACCTGATTCATGTACACATTCTGTTTTTGACATAAAAATAGTGATTTACCTGATAAAGAAGATGCCAATATAAGGCGTAAATTTTTCCAAAAGTGAGACTTGAAAGTTTGTGTTTGAGCTTATAGTCACAGGGGTGGGCTATATTCGGTCATTTACAGTAATATCTCTTAAAAATGGTAAATCTCTGGTTGCCCTCCCCATAATATACTCCTTGATGTTCTAGAAATTCTTGTGAATTCTCATGTTCCCTAGAGCTATGCTGGAGAAAGCAAGACGATTGCTCTTATAATGGCTGACCTTAAGTAAGTACAATGAGTGGTTGGAGCCAGACTCTGCACTATGCACAGTAGCTCTTTCTCAGTGATGTGCATCTCGCCATAGTGGGGGTGGCCATTCGAGCCGTGGTTGCACATTCAATGCGAACGAAGACTAAAAGAAACCTCAGTTATATTTCCCTTAGATATGGGTGTTAAAAAAGATGAATTCAGCCAACTACTGGGTTCAACCCACTATGATGAGAGGAAAGGGTGTGGAAATATCTTATTAGCATCTCTTATACTAAGGTAGAATTATTTTTTCCAGATCCTCCTTAATATGTACTGCAATGATCATATGAACTTCAATGATGGGACTTGTTGTAGTAGCCCAGAACACTATACTACACTACAGGTTGTGACCTTTTCTTCCTTGGGTGTTTGGTAAGCATATTAAGTACATATAGTTTAATTTCATTAAGGTTTATATG
This sequence comes from Rhinocypha anisoptera, assembly GCA_011762765.2. Lineage (NCBI taxonomy): Eukaryota > Metazoa > Arthropoda > Insecta > Odonata > Chlorocyphidae > Rhinocypha > Rhinocypha anisoptera. Next base: position 14,464 of record WURS02271239.1, read on the forward strand.
AATAATTATTATTTACTTATATAAAATAAACAATGTCTAAAAAATCTTAAACCATATTTTTTGTGGCCTGTACTTATATGCCTATTGATTACTTATATATTCTAGAGATTGTTAGATTATATATAAATTCTTAGAATTTATTTCGACCCTCCATTGAGCACTATGGATGTCTAGATACAGTAGAAGTCCGCTATAATGAGAGCTGATAAATGATGAAAAATCTCTCGTTATAACACACGCTCTTTATAGCCGATGGTCATTTAAATTTGCCTCTTTCGGCATTAATAACTGCACCAAAAGTAGGCGAAAATGAGCCATGAAGTAGTCGTATCATTCCATCCGCAAATGCATTAAAAATAGATCGTTTCATTCAAAAGATTTTAAAATATTGTCACCAAAAGTCATGCACTCATAACTAATGTACGTCACTCATCGGTATTATCTTTCGCTATGTTTTGTGAACAATCATAGATAAGGTATTGATTCCATAAATAAGAGGAGGGTCAAGAGATTGACCGTCTTGCTAAGGTCAACACAGACAAATGGGCTTTTTCTCTATTGTTTACAAGTCTAGCTCACAGCTCCAAATGTTCTTTTATTCCGATTGATCGGCTATAAGGACGAAATAGCCCCAGAAAATGACAGACTGGCGCACAGATTCCATAAGTTGTTCAGTCATTCCTCAGGAAAGTCTGTGGCGTTAAACCACAAAGTCTTCTCTCGTAAAATCACCACAAAGTCACTTGTAAAGTCTTTATTGCAATGTAGATTAGCGAGGCATGACAATGTTGTAATGCGTGTTTGAATCCTACGATTTATGCAACCCGAACACCAAACACGGCAAAATCTACTCACTATAGCGATAGTGACCTCTCGTAATAACCAGTGAAACTCCCTACGTTTTAACACGTGGACCAACCAACGCAAAACGATCACTCACTATAGAGATACTCTTGTTATAAGCCATACTCGCTATAGCGGACTTCTACTGTTTATTAGCTGAATTGGTCTACTAGGACTGAAAAAGTTTATACATGTTCTAATCTTTCATGCCCATACAAATAATAAATTTTCTCCTTTGTTGCTACTTATGTACTGAATCACATCCTCAAAATATACCGTGAAGTTTTTTTAAAATTTATGATTTTTTCTTTGATTGGGAACATTAACACCTTAATAATCATTTATGATGCTTTAAATGTTATACATGGTATCTTAATTGATCCTTTTTGGTATTGATCGATCCCTGGAGGACTCTTACAGACCCCTTGGGGGTTCTGTAAGAGCCAAGGGGTCTGTAAGAGTCCACCAGGGACTCCTTCTCTGGCTCATAGGGAAGTTAGTTTAAAATCGATTGCCAAATTTGTACCAAAAAGACAGGCAAGAAAATGAGTTGATAAAAACGTGGTAAAAAAATGAAGAAGTAAACAATAATAATAATGATGTTTATTAGCCCAACGAACATGAGTACACAATAGTCGTAAGTGCATGTTGTAAGGCTCGTCAAGATACATTAGATAGCATTATAGCAAAGTTGGATTATTAAATAACAAAACATATTTACAACAGGAAAGAAATTACACAGTTAAAACATGGAGCATTAGAATTTGTCATGTAAAAATTTAGAAATACTATAATAATTTTTCTGAGTAAGAAACTTTCTTACTTCTTTTTTAAATAACACTATATTTGTTGTTTCTTTGCATGTGGTTGGTAGTTTATTACATATATACTATTGGTCCCATTGAATTCGGCCCCAGGCTTGCTACTTTGGTTCTGCTATGGTGGATGTGTAGTTTAAAAAGAGTACGAGTTTGATGGCTATGGTAATGTGAATTTATTTCAAATTCAGAAAGGTGCTCCTTGACATGGGTTACTAGTAAAAGTTTACGTATATATATATACACATGGGAGTGGTAATAGACCAAGTTCTTGAAATATTGGGAGAGAGGGTGAATTAGGAGGCTTTGAAGCAATGATCCGAATGGCCTTTTTTTGTGATTGAAAAAGTTTTAGTGAATGTGAGGAAGTACCCCAAAGGATATGCAATATGGGAGTACACAGTTCCATAATAGAACATCAATAGTACATCTATGCTAACTGTATCTCTCAAGGTTCTTGATCTCAAAGGAAACATGATAAACTTAGCTTTTTTTGTCAAATTTATTGATGCAAGCCTCCCATGTCAAATTTGATTCTGAAATGAAGATGAAAGCTGAGAGTTGCCCGAACAAATCATTCTGACTTGATTTTGATTTTTCTGAATGTTCTAGTGCACTGATTGCCGGTGTCATGGTGATGAGAAAGATGCTGTGGCAAGTCAAATTCTATGGTAAAGGAGTCAAAACAACAGAGGAGTCCGATTTCTACATCCTCATGACAGGTCTTGCAAAATTAGGCATCATCATGGCTTACTTTTTCCTCTGTGATAGGTAAGTTTCTTGTTCAATTCCACCGTGGCACGTCTTTGCCTGACGTGCTCCAAGTGAAATAAAATCAGTGAAAAGTATTGCTGAGTCTTACGTTTGAGAAGAGCCATCTGAATCATTTGCATGCATTCATGTAGGTGTTCTGATTTATACATCATAATCTCCTGATTGCAAATCAAATCAGTACTAAGGATACTAGTTTGCTCAGTAGTGCTATAGTTGAGAAGAATTTTTGCGCAAAATGACCATAGCCGTTGAAGCTCCCTATTGAAAAAAAAATAGAAAATAGAATTTTTGCATGTGCTGCAATGAAATGATTTCCCAGAAGCATGGTGACCTATTACTAATTATATTCACTGAGAAGGTTGTCACCTGGTGGAATTTCATAATGAAACAAAATGTAGGAAGTAACTTTTTATGTTTTTCCACAGAAGAAATATTAGACATGACCGGTATTGATGATAATCGTCGCCTGATGATGAATATAGTCAAAACCAGTTGCATCTTATATTTTTTTCTGCTGAAATACATAAAAGTTACTATGTACCTATATTTTGTTTTATTACTAATTATGTAAGCAAATTAAGATATTAAATGACTCAATGTTTTATATTTTTTATTGCTTGGATTTAGCTCCTTTTCTCTACATTTTTTTAATAACCTGTGAGTGATGCAATCACTGCTGGGATAACTATTTTTAATTCTCTCCTTGGTAGGTCTTTTAATGGTTTTACTGCCACAAAATTTTCAGATAAACACTCACTGCTTGCTGAGCTTTCTAAGAGATCCTCTGCCCCCGTGTGCTGATCTCTTTTAAAGCAATTTAGTTTCCAGGTAACATCAAGTTTTACCCTTTTGGGACCCATCTCATCTGGAGTCCAGACCCTTCTTTCAGATGAAACCCGACCCTCCTACACATTTGCAAACCCCATGCACCATGAGTATCCAGTCAACTGCATGTCATTTCAGTGCTTCTTCTAAACACATAAATCTTGCATTCTTTAAACATGTGATGTCGGAAATGAATTTTTCGTAGTTTGCTAACCAGTTGTAATTTGTAAATGTAGCTCTACCATCGATATTGATGATTTTAGCATAGGACCATTAAAAAAATATGGTCGCTCCACAACTTTTCAAACTATTACAGCACCAAAAGCCTTGCCAAAGAAGTCTTTTTGTGAAAAATGCTCTCATAAGGTAAAAACACTAGCTGAATGGAACACATACTAAGATGAAATATTCCTGGGGTAAATGATTAGATAAGGATGAATCATTTCCTTAAAAAAACAGGATGGAAAATGAAAAAGACGATATATAAATACATATGATATCTGATGAGAATAATAAGGAAAAGAAAAACTTTATAAGGAATCGTGTACATCTCACTTCTCAGAGAGCATATTCATCCCAACTGAAATGGTTAACATGTTCTCCTGAAAAACTCTGTTAATACTCATGCTAGTTTCATTTAAAATTGGGAAATTATCATTGAAACACAAAATATTCATTTATGAGGTTATATAATTAGCGAATACAACATATTTCTTTAGGAAAAACTACTGGAATTACCTCATGTTGACCCCAGGGCTCCTGCTGTGAGAGTGATGCAAATGGGTCTTGAGGGTCGATTATCCATAAACCACTCACTGTCTGGGAAAAGGGTCAGGAGTCCCTCTGAGTTGGGGTGCAGAATGGTGACGTTTTACACCTGGATTGCTTGCCTTCACAGTGACCACTCCGCTGTGACTAGACGGCATTCGCTTGTTTGTGTGGGAAAAGTTCTGTCATCTACAAGGTTTGTCCGGAAAGTAATGTCAGTGAGTCAGTTATAAATAATTTATTGAACTTTTTGTCACAAGTTTGGTTAAAATTCTTCAATGTGGGCTCCTTTTGTGTTTATACCGTGGCTCTAGTGAGTTTTCCAGCTGTAGAATGCGTGACTGTAGGCCTCCTCCAGAATGCACTTTAAAGCCACCATGAAAGCTGCTTGGATTCCTTCTATTGTCTCGAAATGCTTGCCTTTCGCGAGTGTTTTCAGGCGTGGAAACAAAAAGAAGTCAGAGGGAGCCACATCCGGGCTGTATGGGGGCTGGGGAATCGTTGGCA
>WURS02271349.1:0-18997 GCA_011762765.2 Rhinocypha anisoptera
TCGTTCCTTCACAGCGAAGGTCGCAATCATCCTCGCCATCCCTCCCTTTTTCCGTCGCTCCGAATAATCAAATTTCCTGCTTGCGCGGCGATTGGTCCTGCGGTATCGTCGAATGTCGTACTGAACGCGGCGCGAGAGAGAGAAATTGGAGCGCCCACTCGACGCAGGCATCCGAAAGACACTCTTGCTTTTGGTTAACCGAACCTTCATTAGCCGTAGTTGCCGCAGGGGATGCTTCCCCGCAGGCTTCTCTCTCTCTTCCTTTCGAAACAATTGAAAACCGTGACCACTCCAGTCACGTGTATTCTTTCTCCGCAGGAACTCGTGGAGTTATCTGGGGCAAATGGATTTCCTAAATTTAACGATTTTATCCGCAAGCAAACATACTCTCTTCAGCTTTTTGTTTTTATGGCCAGGAGTCAAGGCCAAGTTTTATCATTGCGCCCACTTTTTTCATTCATCATTTCTTGATTAGTAGACCTTTAGTGACTAATTATCTCATCAAAGAGATAATTGATTCATTGTACGCCATTCCGTCATAGTCAAATATTAAAATATTATGTTGATTCAAAAATATGGATAATGACATTAGTTGAATATCAGTTACTTTGTAGTTTAGAATTTTCGCTGAGATTAGTAATGTGGTGTGAAATATATACTTTCATTCAGTGTTGCATTTAATGATTATAATAATTCGAAAGGATGCCGCAATAATTTATTTTTGTTGAACTCAACGCGGCATGTACGAAATAATAAAAGAAAAAATTTAGCTGCACTATACTCCCATGGATCAGCAGGGAAAAGAGGGATGACTTCACGTACCAATGACCTGACACCCGAATGCATGCGAGGCGAAGTTGATTAATCCCGTCAAGTAGACACTGCTGAAACGACCTGGCTTCTATTCCAAGCGTTTCAACAGAAGCATTGCCTAGCGTGGTTGTACGGGATGCTAAGATTTTACTATCCCCCAGGAGCGGTAGTAAAGTTGAGTCAGGGGAGTCAAGAAGACTTTTGCCGCAGACATATCCGTGAGAGCCTTGGGACTGAAATGCGAATGCACCGAGCACGGAGTCGTAGTAGATGGAGGGGGTGCATCCAAGGAAAAGGGGGATTTGTTTCATGTACTGGGCTGAATTTAGGTAAGTGAAGGGGAGGAAATGGCCCACGGTCTCGGAATTGAAAAGGCGAATCAAGTGGGCGAGCTGAAATACGTAAAAGCTGCTTGGAGGGAAATTACGCACGAAGTAAATTATTCATATTTATAAGATGACTAAATTTAAAACGTATCGAAATATTTATGAAACGGTAACGTCTATATTTTTGCCCTAATTAATTACCGCATCTTGTCTACTTTTGCATGCTTACCCTGAAATCCTTTTAATGGTGTTTGTAAGGGAGTAAGTAACAACAAGTTTCAGCGTTAATCCTCCTAAACCATAAGAAATAGTTTAATCCAACTTCAAGCGGTTGCTATCAAATATCGTCCGCGGAAATAAATAACCCCTAAATCTGCTAGTTTTGGCATGTATCATTCTTACTTTATGAATTCGATTGGACCGCCATGTACACTTTGGTTGGGCTACGACTTACTGACCGAATTGCACTCTCGAATTTAGTTACATAAAATAGTGTTGTCTCTTTGCATTAACTGGCATTTTAGATATTTCCAAATATTACCGTATTTCAGGTCCTATAATCAATTAAGGCAAGGTAAAAAAGAAACATAGTAATTAGATATATTACCAGGAAAATGTGGTCAATAAAGCAAAGTATGTGTATACATATATGCTCTGAAAGAATTATATATACACTCGTTTGACGTCCATATGACGTCTAGAAATGTAAATGATTCACCTTATCTTTAAAACAAATTAATACAAACGCGAATAAATCGATATAATTTAGTCCTATTTAGCAGTATTCGATTTTAAAATAGTCTTCCTCTGTAGGCTCTATGGTTTAATGTATATATAAATTATGTATAAATACGACACCTTTCCCAAATTCCTCACTGTTCCGAAACCACAATTATTTTATTTGTCCTCGCTTGAAGAACGGAAGAAAAAACACTGAAATTTCACAAATCAAAAATAGTTTACTTAACTTCTTACCGGTAAGAATAAATATTTTTTTACTTTTGAAATTCAGTGTGTTCTCTCCTCTGTTCTTCAATATGAAAGAATTTCACATACTTAAGCAGGAAACCATCTCCGGTTGTCAAAGCTTAATGATATAATTGATTTAAATAACAATAACATAAAAATCGATTTGTATATGAAGTTATTTTACGTTTTGCTAGGTTGCTCAAAGGATTACCGTAGGTACAGTCGTGCAAATAATATCTAGTGTTATGACAATGGGTACGTTCAATTTTGTTTGCTAGAGTTAAAAATCTTAACTATTTATCAGATTAATTTTTTGAAGACGATGATTGAATACAGATAGAAATTTATTTCATGTGCAAATATAGCCTAATTTTTGTTAGGCAGGGGAAAAATGTTTAATAGTAGGTATTCTGTAATAACTTAATGATGGATCGATCTCTTGCTGCCTAGTTACATAAAAATATTTCGAGTACTTTGTTGACGTGCACTAAATATTTCCTATCGTAACTCCATGGACATTCATTATCTTTCTGCGATATCCAAAAGATAAATATCTCTATAAAGACTTTTATATGGTGATTATTGTTTGAATAAATGATCACTATTTACTGAATTATGCATCGAAACAAAATGTTGTCCACTCCAAATCCTTAAAAATATATTTTGCAGCGGAATGAACGTTTAGTGTCAACCATTGAAGTCTAAAAGATGGATATCTCTTATAATCACTTTTATGTGGCGATTATAGCATGAATAAATTAGCACTATTCACTGAATTATGCAGCGCTGCAAAATGTCGTCCACTCAAATGTGAAACAATAGAAAGGCGAAATGCGTAATGGGCTAAAAAAAATGACAGAATCTGAAAAAAGAAACGGAGAGGAAATGAGCGACGGGATTACAAAGAGATTTCCGGAACCGGAGAGAAGGAGAGGGAGAAATGGGGGCGTGGGAATTGGAGAAACACGAGAAGGGAGGAACTGGGACGAGAAGGGAATAAAATGGCGCGCAGAAGAGGACGAGAAGTGACGGAGGGACGAGAAACACTTCCCTGGAGCGGAACGCTGACCCTCTTCCTCCATCATCTTCCACATCTCCTCTCTCTTTCTTATTGCTCCTCCTTTTAACAGTCGGACTCTGGGTCTGCGGCGATGGCCAAATCTCATCTTCGTATAGAGATAATCTATGCCTCCCATATAACTAAGTCAATGAACGTCGTGCATCGCAAGCATCGCAAGCATCGCATCTATGTGACGATGCCATTATAAATGGTTCCAAGATCCATTTCCTCAGTCATGGGAACTGTGGTGTTACACGGACAGCTAGATAAAATTGGAATCGCACGCCCTAAAGGTGACAGTAAAGCGACGAGCTTTAAGATCAGCTAAATCATTTTCAAACGGACTTGTAGCAAATTGCTGTCAAATTTCTTTTAAGAAACATCGTAACATCACAATTTATGACAAAATATTACGAACTTTAATAATAAATCTTGAAAAATCACTTGAGTGTACGGGGGAATAAGGGGGAGTACACTGCAAGAGGCATTAACTGCACCCGTATTTTCATTTTTATCAACGAAGCCAGTGTATTTTATTCATAGTTTCCATTTTAATTTGACCTTACGGGTTAACTTGGAGATAGAGCTATTGCCACATTCCCCAAGGATCATAGGTTTGAGGCCCGTCGAGGGAACGGGAGTTGTTTTTTGGGAGTACAATTTTTTTTTTCCTTTGATGTGAGTTACTTAATGACCGTAGCCGTCGATTATTCCTATAAAGCAAGGGTACTACTAGTACTCATTTTTATTTGTTTACGTAATTATTTTCCACGAGTTGACTAAAATCGATAATAGAACCAACTACTTATACAAATATGTATTGTTACTTTCGGCTCTTTTCAACGGGAGATGGTTTAAACATGATTTCATACTAATCCAAAACCTTGAGATTTTCAACCAGTTTATTTAATAACGCCTTCAAGGACCTACGTGTTACTGCTGCTAATAGGTATATTATTTCTGCCTTTAAAATATCGCGAACTGACAAGACGGTAAGATGTTGACATTTTTTTGTCAATTCTTCATGCTATTCGCATTCGTGTTCCATTTATTTGACCACTTGTGTCACTCCATAACAGCCGAACATCGAAATGCAATATTGGAAAACCAGAGTATACATACAAATATAACGCAGAAGCGTGGAGTATCGTATTTATCATCATCGTCACCACGAGTCACATAGTGATCGTCTAAGGTCGCGGAAGATGAATCGCTGCATCGCTCAGTCTGACGGCGTTGGGACGGAAGCGGGGTGGAGCTGCGATGAAACAGGAGCAGCGGGAAAAGATGGGGAGAGTGGGGAAATAAAAGTCTCCAAAGCGAAGCGGGCTGGAAGAATCCAGAGGGATTGGAGGGGGAGGGGGCGGTCGGGCGCGGGGAGAGTGATGGAGAGAATGAACGGGATGGGGGTGGGATACTTGCGGGAGCGGGATGTCGTAAAAATGTGGGGAAAGAGGGTTGGGGATGGTGTTGACGGAAGGCTGGGAAGTGTTGAAGGGAGTGCGTGGGAGGGGATTGCCAGGCGAAGGAGGTAGACGGAGGAGTGGGGAGGTGGCGGGACGGGGTTTCTTTAGCAAGTGGGAGATCTAAGATTTTTATTTGGGCTGTTTATCTACTTCCCTACTCTTCAGTTGTTCTATACTCAGCTCATTGCATGGTTGTTGAGGAAATACTTTCCTCTCAAGCTTACATGGATGTAATGATAGTAGGAGACCATTCATCATGGCAAGGTCAGTGTCAGGTCAGGTGGATGCTTTTTCAATCTCCTATGAGATATTTAATTATCTCATACTCTTCTTCACAAAAATTCAATGTCTTTTCCTTTTCATTTCCAAAATGGTTCTCTGCTGAATTGAAATCTTTTGCTAAGGCTAAAAAGTCCCTTCATTTAAAACTTAAACGTAAAAGGGCATATAGGGATTATATAGGATTTTCACAAGCTAGAAACCCAGTGGAAATTGGTTTCCCATTAGTGTTATACTGATTATATTACGAAAGTGGAGGACTTAATATGTGGGAATACAAAATATTTTTGGTCCTTTGCTAGTTCTGTTAGAAGGTCATAGGACTTTCTTGACTTTATGTTGCTAGATGACATCACTGCTCACAACTATGATGATATTTCTATATATTTGATATTTTCAGGCACAACAATGTGGAAATTCATGTTCTTAAATGATGATAACACTATACTATGCCACAAATTTTATTTTTATGGTACTACTAATTTCAAGGCATAGGCCTCATTATCAGGTACCTACCCAATGATGAGGCCTATGCCTTGAAACTAGTAGTACCATAAAAATAAAATTCGTAGAATAGTACAGTGTCATCATCATTTAAGAGATGATATTTTTAATTTATTTGCAACATATTTTGCATCAGTATTTATTCATGTGGATCCAGTGGTATTTCCTAATTATATTTTTAATAACACCATCTCAATCTCTAACATGCATATATATGTAGATGATTTACGTTGGAAACTATGCTCATTAGATGTTAAGAAAGGATGTGGTCCTGATGGAGTCCCACCAATGCTAGTTAGACATTGAAGGGATTCATTAGTGTATCCTCTCAACATCCTTTTTAATAAGTCTTCCCAGTCAACAATGTTTTGTGCTGTTTAGGCACAAGTGCTAAGAATGTGCTCTTGAGCATATGTTGACATATATGCTAGAAATATGCTAAAGATATGCTACCGTGCATATGCTAATAAAATATTCTGGGAATATGGTCAGTTATTTATTTATTCCAAAGTTTTTCACAAGAAAAAATAGGATGGGTCAAGTAAGACAAAAATTACATGCATGCATATATTTTTTAATTAAAAGGTAAAGTGAATTCATTTAAACAAATAGAACAGTATTATATTCACCGAATAAGGCGTGATTGGTGGAAGAGTTTCATAATGAGAATAAAGACAGCACTTTTCCACGTAAAAATAAAACTTTAATGTATAATGTACGTTTCAGCTCACTGAGCCATCATCTGTACCTGATGATGGCTGAAACATACGTAGTACATTAAAGTTTTACTTTTCTGCGGAAAAGTGCTGTTTTTATTCTCATTATAGAATAGCATTTTGCAGATGAATTTATATTATATTTTTGTATATCAATTCAAAGATTTTTCTGTAGCAGTTGTCCACTCAACATCTTCCTCCTCCTGTTATTTGTTAGTGCTTCGTAACACAGTCATTTTCTATTACCTGTTTATTTTACTCTATCCATGAACTATGTCTGCAGTTCTTATCTCCTAAATGTATTCACTAATCTATTATGCCTCAAGTTTTTTCCCATTCGGTTCCCTCGCATCTCTGTATTTTTTTTCTTATTTTCCCTTTCGCTGTCTTTCCCATGCATGTACTTCAAATAGACGGCGAGGTAATTAGTATTCAGATCATACTAATTATTTAATCTTGTCTTTAAAAATTACTTCGCTTCCTTAAGATGGAGAATTGTTTCATGTTTTTTTATGAATTCTCCATCGTACGTCATTCTGCCATACATTCCCTTCCCAGTTGGAAACTGTCGATGTTTAAACAGCAATTGTGAGACCCTTCTACCGTCGCTAACCTCATTTGCACCTCTAGTGCCTAGAAGTTCCGGATACACCTGGTAGTGTTCTCGATGTGGAGGGTTTAGGCGTATCTTCCCCGTGTTTGCTGACCGAGAGCGCGGAAGCCGATGAAGGGAATAAGGACCACTTCTCTGAGTCGGCGGTAGCTTAGAGTATATATGTATACTTTGTGGTGGTAGTGTATACATCACACGCCCGTTCATCTCATCCTTCCGCCTTTTCCCGGAAGGGTCGCTGTCATGGTTTTCACATGGTTCATTGGAATTAACTCAACCTTTACTGGACAATCCTCGGACCCATCACGTTGTGGATGGACCCCCGGGAGCACATGGTCCCTCCTGGATAGTAGATCCCCTAACGCTGTTCCCCTAGGGGAACAACCAAAAACCGGGGGTATTCCCGCCGCCCCCCGTTATAAGATTTGAGCTTTAGAGCGAGGCCGTGGAAATCCTGCCACAACTGCCATTGAATCACTGAACGAATCTTCTCTGCGTTGGTGGTCGAATGGGTTCATTCCTTTCGCGCACTGGATGTGTTAGTTAATTTCTTTTTTCCTTCAAAATTATTTCGGTGTTTCTGTGCTCGATCCACGAGCGGAATAACCACAGCATGCATCCTTACCTAGAGGAAGTCGAACTCGCTAACTTCGGGTTTGCCAGAAGCGCATATCCCTTTGGCATGAATAATATCACCCAACAGTCAAAATGACAATTCTCATCTCCAGAAGTGCTTTCTGTTTCCGTATTCAAAATTTGTGAGCATATACCTCAAAGTACCCACGTAGAAATATGTATACAAGAGTATGACATATGATAGTAAAAACATTACTGAATTATGGAACCTTTTTCTGATCCAGCGAATGACTGTCCCTCTCATTGAAAGAGTCAAAACAGCTGCAGCAGTAATGGTTTCCTAGCGACGTGTTTACACACCATCCATACCATTTCGCCATGGCTGATCCACCGAGAAATAGATATTTTATGGCATATCAAAATTTATTTTGAGTTTTAAAAAACTAAATGAATGCCAATACTAGCTGATTCTAATGAAAATAATTCTGTGAGTACTCCCCGTTTTATTTCCATTTGTAGTAATAGTAATCAGTTGTATTTTCTTGTTTTTATTATGTCACGTATATTATTCTCAAACTGTTAAAGATCATTGTGAAATCCGGGACATATAGTTATCATCTATGCATCAAAATTACTACCCTACCTTATGCAATTCATGATTAATGACTAGTTGAATTTATGACGTATGAATCTATTTCTGGGTTTGAACAATGAAATTTCGACAATTTTCGGAAAAGTTTGTCTCTTCTTTAAACGTGAATGTGACTTAAGGGCTAGGTAAACAACATTCCTCGTTTTCGACTTGGCGTGGTGAAATAAGTACGCGAATGGAGAAATATAAAAATGATCATATTGAAACAGGTCGACATTGTTTACTCAATGCCGGAGAAAAAGTGCCAAATTAAATGCATTTTTCCCACCCATTCAGCATTAGAAAGATTAGAAATTTTCTCAGACTCTGATGTCTCTCAATTCTTCTTCTTCAATTTCTGATCACTGGAAATGTTTATCAGTTATATTTCTAGAACATTCGCGACCACGATAAAGGCCATTCACTCAGGCTATATTAATGAAGGGCCGAATAAAAAAATCCGGTTTGTTTTTACTTTTGAAATCAACCGGGTTTTACACTTAATGGTATGTAAAATATGAATTATGGAAAATATGTCCGAATCCATTCTCATTCCATCCATTTATGTCTACCAACAAAGTAATCAGTTTATTTAGCAAGATTAAACTTTCGGAGAAATATTTAAGACTGATCAGTCACAAATAATTAAATTCTGTATTCCTCATTACTTCGAGCATTCAAAATGTTGTAGTTTAATATTTTTCAAACTCTAAATTGCCTACCAGTATATTATTTGCCTAAACCAACCACAGTGATCAACCCGAAGGTTGGTATGTTAAGTGAGGGTAGAGCTCACCTAGTACTAAACCCACGGCGTGTGGAAATTCTCACATCAGGGTAGGTGTCCATTATTTGCCTATCAGTATAAATTATCTACCACCAATTAAATTCAAGCTTGCCTTGAAAGACTTCCTATTACAGAACACTTCTACCACCAATTAAATTCAAACTTGCCTTGAAAGACTTCCTATTACAGAACACTTATTGTGATATCAAGGACTTTCTTCCTGAATACACATGATTATATGGTTTATAAAATTATGTATATATGTTCATATCAATTACTTTATATTAACTCTATGTTAATATAAATGTTATATTAACACTATATTAATATTATTACTATGTACATTACCCTAATTTTATTATAACACCAAATTTTGTATGTACATGTAATAGTGTTATGTATTTATTATGACATATTTTCCAGTGTCAACTTTGACTGTGGAATAAATAAATTATTATTATTATTTCAAACCCACCCGGAGGATTTTTGTAATTGCTTTTGAATTCCAGAAACTGTATTTTGTTTTGTAATTGCTTTCTCGGTCAAATTAGGGTATTCATAATTTGAATTTTACATGGTGCACATGCTTTAAGGAGTAATACTATAAGTTAAAATGTCAAAACTTGTCATCGAATTATCTGATGCGGTGTGATTAAATATTGAATTTTCCCAGCTTTCGGCTCTGTTGAAGTGTTAATTGCTTTTGTTTTTCTCAAAATTTAAGTAAAGTCATAATATCAACATCCGTGCGTTATTTAATTAATGTTACTTTTTTGGCTTAATTAGCCATACGAATATAGCAACAACTTAACTGCAGAGAACCTTAAATTACATTTAAAAATGGTCTGTTTTCTTTGATATTAGACGTTTACGTGGAGAATTATAGTTCTCCATTTTACTGATGAGGCAAAAGTGAGTACATAGAGTCTTGAAGAAGTCTCATGAATGTTGTTTTTCTACTTTTTTATTACAATCTTATCGTCCTTTATTCCTACTTGTCTTTCTCCCATTTATATATTAGTAGTATATTTCCCTCCACATACTGTTCTCCAGTTTCTGTGCATCTATTCAGGTTTACGGATAATTGTCGTTACTTTTCGGGCTATAAGGTTCAGCATCTAAAATATTTCAGTACCGGAAGGTGAGGAGTGAAGATGAACAAGTTGTCGTAATTTTAATGGGTTGCCTCTAACACTTTCCAGAATGATTCACCCGAAATATCAGAAGAGTCATCATAACAAAATATTCTAAACTATTTTTATGACTATGTGAAATCCCGAATCATTCCATGAACACATTTGGTGCAGGTGATCAAATTATAATAAAAGCCATTTATTTTCAGCCATTTTACAGTTCAATCAGTAAAAGCTCACAGGGTAAGCTAAGGCTTCAACCCAATTTGGAATGACGTTATCTTGACGCATAAAACGTTACGCCGACATCGTGCTTGCCTTAAACTTAAAACACTCTTGTTCTTAGAACCGTGAGAAAATTGACGGTGTGGTAAGAAAAGGATGGGCCGTGACTCAAAAACCACATCGGGTGACGGGGGGGAAGACTATGACGACTCGTGCCCTCCTCCATCCGCTTCCAATCACAAGAAAGTTGAAAGAAGAGCGATTAGGAGAAAGATGAAGGTCACAGAAACAACTTCGGAAACAAGCACCGTCATTTTTTGTCCCCGTCCTGATGAACCTGAGTGCAAGGAAGAGGAGCCGGAATCCTGCAGCGAAGCCAGGGAGGAAAACGCGCCAAGGGCAAGGTGCAAGAGTAGTGCGTCGAGAACCAGCTGCCTAACTCCACGTGCTTCTGAGGCGTGCATTCCTTGTAGACCAGGCACCGCTCCCGGAGCAGATTCCAGACCGAGAAGTGGCGTCGCCCCCGCGACGAGGAGGATGGCTCCCGCACTCCATGTCACCTTCGATGAATCTGGTGTGCCTAGATCAGGTGGGTTTCTCCCGACAGGTAGAATGCCATGTGCAGACTTAGTTCCCGATGTGGGAGGTGCAACAAAACGGAGATTTAAAACCGGAGCAGTTGGTACACCAAGACCACAACCGATTCCTACGCCAATTAATATGTCGAGGCAGTGTGTCGGTCTTAGAGCCGGTGGCGTTTCAAGGCCTAGTGCTTTTTCCTTTGAAGGTAGTAGGCCTAGACCAGGTGGCTTTCCAAGAGCGACCTGTCACCCGAAGCCAGGACGTGCCATCGCAAAAGCATGGACTGGCATGCCCAGGCAATGTATTGATTTAGGTACCAATGACAACGTCATGCCAGATTTAACCAGATTTAAATCTGCCGCAGGTAATGTATCAAGAACGGTTGGTGATTCCATGGGGGCTAGTATAGTCAGGCCAGGCATGGCATCAACGCAAGGAAATGCTAGTAGACCATGTAGGTTCCCTAGATCCAGGAAACTGCCTGCAACAGATGGAAGATCTCCAATGTCAGAAGCCCGACATCGGTTCACTGTTCCCGGAAATTATATTATACCTCGACATATTCAGACTGCAAGAAATTTACACAGGTCTGCAGGATTATCACGGGAAGAATATGAGAGAGAAAAAATATATATCCCCGGAGAATGTGTAGCAGCATCCGATGTGAATCCTACGGGAGAAGAAGCTCAATTCCTAGAGGCGGAATATAGCTGCAGACATCTCCCTGGATACGAAACTCTGGACGATACAAATGCAATTAGACATGGAGTCGAATTTGCAAAGCCTCCAGAAGCAGAAGAGGATTACTCAGAGTGTTCCAACGTGCTCCTTTCAACACCGACTCACGTTCAAGGATGTGCGTCGACATGCACTTCAACGGAGAAATCTACGGACCGAAGTCTTCCATCTAGGAGCCCGATAGTGAGACTAGTGGACGAGGTGCATCGTCAGTCATTTCGTTCGCCATTTCTTGGTATCTCACGGGAACCATGTCTCAGTCAGCCTGTTGAGTCGTCCCCAGCGTCGCCATCACATTGTGCATTTACCGGACCCACCCAGAGATCGACGGCACCAACACGATTCCAGAGGATGGCGCCCACGAGTTCGTCGTCTTACGGTCCATCGCCTTGTTCGTGTAACAGACCTCCAGAGTTCCGTAGGCGGCACTCTCTTCCGATGCGGCCCCGTCTCCACCTCGACGCATCGAACTCGCCTCCTCCCCCTCCAAGGCACCCCAGAATGCCACGCGCGATGACCTCCACGCCGTCCCCGAGGCCGTCTCCCTGCCCGCTGCCTTCCTCGGCCCGGTTCACTTCTCCCCGTACACGGGTCGGCTCCTTTTCACAGGTGCGACCTCAATGTGATAACGTGCGGTCGAAATTCACGGGGCCGGTGACGGTCGACCGCAGTCCGGGTGTCCACCACAACGGTGCCTCGGGGTGCGACCCCCCAGGAGGAATGGTACCGACCGGCCGCTTCCCACCTCAAGGCCTCCCTCCCCGCGGCGACCTCGGCGATTCCGGCGCGGAGGGTTTCCGCACCCCGCCCTCGGCCGCATCCAGGCGCCCCCCGCCTGTCTGCCGGCGAGGGAGGAGGAGGCCCTCCCGGGAGAGATCGAACCAGGGCACGCCCCTCAGTATCTTCTCCACGGAGGACACGACGCAGGACCCCGACCCACCCTCGGGGCGCAAATACCCGCGCCGTCTCCGGAGGAAGCTGTCGGAGATCTTCGAGGAGATGGCGGGATCGTCGGACGATTGTCCCTTCTCGTCGGAGATACCGCGCCCTCCCGAGGTCGGGCCCGCTTACTCGTGCTTCGAGGAGGTCAGCACCGGAGACAGGAGGCCCCCCAGGAGCAGCACCACTGTCCGGAAGGTGCTGGAGGAGGAGGAGGAGTGGGAGAGTTCACGCGGGCGGTACGCGAGGTGCGTCAGCAGTGAGACCGTTAGGATACTGTCAAGGTAAGGGCCTGATCCAAAATATCCATCTTATACATGTATCCTATGATAAAGGATTTGGTGCCCCCCTTGCATGAGAATGAGTTGCTCTCCTCGTGATTAATATACATATGCTAGTGCCTCCGTTGGGCGACTGCTTGTCTCTGCCGCTTCGCGACGCTTATTCACTTTCAAAGTGAAAATACGTATATAGCAAGTACGTACTCAGAGCTAACTGTAGGCCGCTTGAGGCTTCCAAGACATTCCTCCAGGCAGCCCAATACTCAAAATGCAATTCATAGTAACGCTCTTTGCTCACCATGCCCGGAAGTATGTGACACTGTGCGTCCTCGTCCTCCCACCTCGAGTCGAATTCGCCCCCCCCCCCCGCTCCAGACCCGCAAACACGTCCCCCGCCCGTTTGTAGCGCGGCCTCTCAAAGAGCAACGGGTTTTCTCGAAGAGTCAGTGACTAAGATATTTAATAATTATCCAAAAGCAGCGAAAAACATATTTGAGTTGGTTTTATAGCAGTTTAATAAATAAATGACAAAACAAAGCAAGAATCACATGAAATAAAAATAGAAACATGAGAAGCAACATTAACGAAATAAAATGCATAAAAAATGATAAAAATAAGTACCGCCGGAAAGAAAGACCGGGAAGACGCTGCTTGAAACTATTATAGGTGCAGTCTACGTATTTATGAAATGAATGTGAATGAAGGTTATAGGGTGATGTGATGTCTATCTCAGGGGAGAGAGAGAAAGAGAGCGAGGGAGAGAGGGAACTGAAGGCGTGTGTATGTGAGAGGGTGTAGGTGAGGACTCTCTCCCCCTCTGGGTCAATGGAAATACGACGGGCGGGCAAATGGAATAGAGAGCTTGATTGGAGCGGGTTTTGCTAGCGTGGGTACGTGTACACAAAATTTGGGGAGGAGTTTGGTGGATCTGAAGCGGCTATTCATGATTCCATGTAGAAATTTGAGGTCCGCCACAGACCGGTGTTGGTGTAAGGAAGTGATACCTAATCTGTGACATAATTTCGGTGTTGTTAAGAAGATTCCGGAGGGTTGGGAACGCAATGTCGGACTATGGCGAGGAATAAGGTGTGTGGCCTGTTTACAACGGAATATAACTTGCTCCGATTGACTCCTGCTGCAACGCGCGGATTCGCGTGTAACGTGAAGGCGTGCCTTCGGGAGAGTGTCACAGCCGTTCACATTTCTCCCTTTTTTCCTGTCCCCCCCCCCACTCCTTTCTTAGCCCTTCCGGAAGCCCGTCGGCGACAGACGAGGAGGAGGAAGCGTCCGACGACGACGAGTGCGACGTGTCGCTGGTCGCGGGAGGTGCTGCCACCTGTCGGGGCGAACCCTCTGCTGTGGACCCCTGCTCTTGTGGACATGAGGTGTGTGGTTGTATTTTATGTGAAAAAAACGGTTGAAGTTTCGCGTGATGTGAGATTTGGAAGATCTGGAGAATTTATTACGTTAAATCAATGAGTGGTCGTGGTGACCCAGAGTGGATATGGCATTCAGTAATCGGGGTCAGGGTTCGAATCCAGGCGATCCTTATGGACGCCTGAAGCTAGATCAAAGCTGAGCGATGGTCTGGGCACCAGTCATTTCTGGATGAGGTACGAAGAGAAAAACTAACAGGCGATTTGATTACCTGAACACTCTTACGTGGACTATTATTACTTGGCAGGGTCATTACCACTATTTGATGAAACGGAATCTCTGTTTAAAATATTAATTTAAATCCAATAACTAAATCCAATTTAAATCCAATGACATCGAGAGTATGGTATTAAAACTATACTCTCGATGAGTGACCCTTTAGCATCTTGGCTAACTTTTTCTTAATGGTGTTATTTTCGGAATATATTGCAGAATATTTTTTAAAAATTTCATCGTCACTTTGCTGTAATTATGCGGGCAGAACACATCTATCATCACAATCATGAAAAACCAAGACGGTAATAAAAGGAATGCGGCGTTGAGTAAAGCATTGCATCTAAACGTAGAGAAGAAGGTTTAACTGTTTTCAAAAGCAGCCTTACGCATTCTACCATAATTACCTTTCTTCTTAATTTAAATACTCGTAGTGCCGTACGCCGTCCCTAAAATGCCTATTTACCCACCTCCGTTCAAGGTGTTTATTGCCAGGATTAAGCATTTACAGTGAATAATAGCTAAATTAATTAATAACAAAATTCCAATTGATCATGGCTCCCGAAGTAGTAGTATTTTTATTTATGGGCTGTTTCGACGGCTATGGTGATTTCGCACCTCTTCAACTCATAAAAAACCCATCTGGACAAACACTACACCCATACCCTGGGCGGGATTCGAACCCCCGACCTTTGGGTGAACCGGCGAGGACGCTGCTACCCACCAGGCACTAACCCGGTCTTCCCGACTCCCGTTTATGTCAACATCTTCATCGAGGATTTACCCTGAATTCTTCTCCGTAATATCTTAGTCATAGACGTAAGCAGTTCGTCACGTTCATATCAGAGTTATTTTCAGGTATTTCGTCATTTGGAATGCCTATTTTCTGAACTCTCTCGCCTCAATTGAATGGATTGACTGTGTCATATTGCTTTAAGATGATTCACAATTTATTCCCCCGTGAAATATTTTACCTGACAAAATTAAAGGATTTCTATTTGTTAAGAATTTTAGGAGTCATGTTCAACAATGTAATAGATTAACTACATATATTTTGTACATTTGCTTGGTGTACATTTTCTCAGAGTACACAAGTACCAAAATGGTATATTTAGAGATTTAGACCCGAAATCCTACGCCTACACAGTTTTCGTGTCACACACACACGAAATCTACAGTTTTAATCTTACACCTTGACAGACGATTAGCTCTGAAATCCTCTTCTTAATATTTTGGGTAGTTAAGAAGCTGGGTCATTCGCTAGCCGGTGTTGAGTTTCAAATCACATTTTTACGCAAAATCAAAAATACCTATTTCCAATCCGGACCTTAAATCCCATCTTCTTGGCGTTACTGCAAATGAATGCAATTCGCTTCGCTTTATTACCTAGCACCATGATAAAATGCGCCCGCGGCCTGTCACATTCGGCGGTAAACGACACCAGCCGCTTCCGCCACCGGATCGGCACTTATCCGTTTCATGAAATATAGCAATGATAATTACCTTCGACTCGGGCCAAGAAATCGAGAAGAGAACCACGCCCCTGGGAAAAAATCAAACATGATTACAAACGTATAATTCAGAAAAAATGCACTTTCCCTAAGTTTGAAAAGGGGCAGAAGTATCAGCGATGTTAATTGCCTAAAAAATGCTTAGAAATGACGTATACCGACCAAATGTTTTTCGCATATCTAGAACCGTATTTATTACATTCCTCATATTTTTTCCGAGTACAAATATATATTTTTTTATGTTTGTCTGGGTGGACCGTCAATCTTTATTTGCAAAGAATTGCAATAAAATCAAATGGACGGAATCGATTAAGGAATTTTTAAAAGAAATACGTCAAAATAAAAACACTAAGTCTCCTGAAAAATACTTCCTTTCGGGGTCATTTTCTGTCGATAAAGTGACTAATGTAGTGATTTTTGGGAATTTATTTCTCGGAAATAATACGCAACTCATAGTTTTATAAGAAACATAGTAATTTATTAACTTTTTATTTATTAACCTTTAGCTACAAGTTCAATTTTTCTGACAAGGGAAAATGTTATTTATGGAAATGCGGAAAAAACCCAAAGTACACGCGCGGTGCGAGAGGCCGTATCACCTCAACCACCATCATGTATGTACGTACGTACGCGCCCACCCTATTCGCCTTGAAAGATATAGTTCGAATATTCAATTTATGTATTTCCTAAGAAAAACTGCTCCGCCCGTTGGAACAGTGATATTTTTGACGGAAGGATTCCAGGTTTTTATTTCCGGTTGACGCTTCCGGACATATCGACTAAAAAAACGCCAAGAGCCGATGTTCGAATGCCAGTCGGTACACCTCGGTTAACTCTTCGGTGTCCCTGTAACCCACCGAGGAAAATACGTAAACGGACTGTGGCCTTTTAGTATGAGGTGACACTCCTGTTTTTTTTTTACTTTGGGTGTAAGGAGAGAAACAAAATTTGCCAGCGTATAACACGTATATAAAATCTAAGTCAGGATACTGACAGTGATACTCTTTTATTTTAAGAATAATAACAAATTGATGTATTTTTTTAAAGACACCTCAATGCATAGTCCGTTAGCGCGTTGGCATTTTATTTGTAAAATATTCCTTCAAGACCTCCCACTAGAATTTTTGTGGCGCTGTCGTCGCACGAGGATGGGAGGGGAGATGGGCAGATAGAGGAAGTGACAAGCAAGGTTACTGTACACTGAAGCCGAGCGCTAACTATAGATGGCAGGAGGGACCTCTCTGCCACTTCGTCCTTGAAACTCGGGTTTCGGACAAGTTACCTTTTAATTTTAATTCGGGTTGAAAGTGTATCAGAAGACGGCGGCGGGAGAAGAGTTGTCGACCGGCGGAGAAGTCGAGGGCAGCAGTGCCGGTGAGCGCCTTCCCCCGTCCCCGACACCCCAACCCCTTTCTTCCCATCCCATATATATATATATGTATATATATACATATATATAATATATATGTGAGAACAATGAAGCAGCCATTCGGTGACCCACAAAATGTGTAGAAGATAGACAGGAGACGGACAGGAACATACAGAAAGAACGGCACAGTTAAAACTTACGTTAACGCAATATTTTACTATCTTTTACACATTTTATATATACATTTATATATTTCCGATCAAATGAGAAATTCTCTTTTTATGTATATTTGTCCGTCACGGTCTATTAGACCACGCGACTACATGCTTTTTTTTATTTTGCCGAAACCCGGAAGTTTCAGAAATATTCTTATCTTTTTCTGGAGTTTGAGCGATTTCATTTAGCCCATTTTCTTATACATAATATAATATCCTCTGCCTCATTGTAAAGGGACGAAAAGAAAGGAGAGCTATAACAAGGGAGCAATTCGATTCACAATCGAAGCTATTACGTTTCTAACTTGATCGAATCCAATGCATTCTCTTTACAGAATTTTATTTGGCTAAGGAGACGAATGGTTCTGGATCGAAAATATTTGTTCATTCCAAATTGGAATTGTTTCCCGTAAGTTGTTCTCAATTGGAAGCTGTATATTCAACTTTTATTGACCTTCTGACCATGATTTTTTAGTATAGCCATAATTATTACCAAGGTCTTTTCGGCTGACTCGCGTGTTGGTAAAGAGATGGAAGATAAGGATTATTTAATTCTTTCCATATGTCGTCGAGTATCGAGATTAGCACACAGTCCACCCTAGCAAACTAATGAGTTTGATAGTGTGAATCATGCGTGGTATTGTGGGAGAGGGAGAAAGGTCTCGACTTCTCGCCATAGTGTTTCCACGGTTTATAGGGGCGTTTTGTTCATTGGGTAGTATTCCACGATCCATTTAAATTAGTGGTTTACAATAGGACAGATATTGCCTCAGTGTGGAAGTCCGCCTCTCTAAAGGCGGCGGCTCTCCGAGGAAAAGCTTCATCGCTTATCCCTTCTGTCCCATTCGGCGAGTCTCGTCGTTGTTCTGATTGGAGCATTAAGACAATTCTCCATTTCTGGGATTCTATCGCCGAGATATAATTTTAAGGATTCCCCTTTGTTACTTCAGGGTCTGTTTCATCGATGGAGTTGTTTGTGAATACGTTTTCTGGAATTCACGCAGCACTGAATGCGTTAAATATTCCTGATTCGGGGAATATATTTTATTTAGATTAGCTTCTCGTGTGGTTGACGGGGAAACTTGCCCTCTTTGAAGATAGCTTGAATGATGAGCCATCTACTGCCGGTACTCACGTTACAGTTCCGTTAAAAGAAGAATAAAGTTCTAACAAACCTATATTGGTCCTTGGTCGAAAGCCTTAGTTACTCACAAATCTTAGCGTAAGGCAATCATGGCGACTTAGGTTGACAATAGCTGCTCGCAAAAGATGAAAGGTAATGTGCCAGCCAATGGAGAGCGGGTTAGAGAACGTTTCCCTCTGCGTGATCAATTCCTTCTTTGATTATCAAAATGCGTAAAATGTCTTGGTATGAGTGCGGGTTTTGTACACTCGAAAATACTTCCCTTTAACTGTATGTAACTTGGTGTTCGCTGGAGGTCATGTTTTGTACTATTTGCAAGAGTTTCCACAGCACCACTTTGCATCCCGAATATAATTCTGGCCGTACGAATTCCATTGTTCTTCCCAGACGTCATCGACGACAAGGCCCATTCGGAGTGCTTCCCCCCCCCCCCCCCCCCCCCCCCCCCCCCCCCCCCCCCCCCCCCCCCC
>WURS02271460.1:0-18997 GCA_011762765.2 Rhinocypha anisoptera
TCGCCTCCCGGTCATGTCATATTTTTTCCGTGAAATATACTATCCCCTTGTGTTCGTCCTTATTTTTCCTCTCCATATTTTCCCAATTCCTATCACAGATAATATATATATATATATATATATTTATAAGGTTTTTACGTAACTTTATCAACTGCCAATTAGCATCTCGACAAAAAGAATATTGCTTCAACTGAGAAATAATATCATAGATTAAATGCATATGAGGGATACCTGGGCGAAACTCATGGCACCAGCGGGCCACGAGTGCTATAGCCAGTTAAAAGTTCAGATTTTTAGGAGAGCAAAGATATTCCTTTAAAGACTATATATCGGCATTTCATTTCTGTACCCTCTTCACTACCCTCCACCAACCCAAAACGTTGAATCTGCCCAAATAATGACCCCCAAAGACCATTTGACATTCAACGGCGAATGAGGATTCCTTTTTTCCTTCCCATCTACTGCGTCTCAACCTGCCCTTCGTTATAACGCAGACCTTGTGGAGAAGCACCCAAGTCTTCTTCAGTGATCACAATGGCGGACGGAAATTCATTCGGATGACAATGAATGGCTTTGAATGCCAGGCCACTCCTATTCAGCACTAGATGCCAAATTTTTCATTCAGGATTTCAAAATATATTTAGAGCTTGAGCCCGAAGAGCTCTGGGCCTAAATGTCGTGAATTTTCTTCCTCATGTAAATATTGATAGCCAAGCGTCAAAAGCATCGATTACCTTCAATTTTGGCCAGGAATTAAAAAAAAATACTTCACCCGAAAATCATTTTCGTCTAAAAAAAGGAACGGAATTCGAAACTAAATATAAATTTAAAGATAATCACTTAAGTTCATTTTTTATTCGTCAGTATCGAAAACTGACATTGAAACAGTACATAAGGAATACTCATTTTCACATTCCGTCCACAACGAGAAATAGCTCAAGGCCATGAGCCTTTTGATTAAAAACTGTCGTTCTCGAAACTATTAACACGTGACAAATTATTCAAAAGTCATTGAGAATATTGCGAGGTATTGCCTTTGAAACGCATTAGACACTGGATTTAAAAAAGAAACGAAGCGTTATAATTCAATAACAGTAGCTCTGAAACCTACTGACCGGTTACATTTATTAAAATTCGTATTTTTCTGATTAAAAATACGATCAATTGAATTGCAACAGAAGTTACAGTTTTGGCCTAATGAAAATTATCTCATGAGTTCGAATGAACATTTTGAAAATATGTTACCGTTACAAAAACAAAAAATTATAAATAAAAAAATATATAGATAAGTGGAAATGTGGCTAGAAGTAATAATAATATAATAAAAAAACCGTAGTGTCGTAATTTAAACAATACTCTTGCAAATGGAAAACTCGGATTTTGGGGCTTCCACCTTTAGTCTTAACGCCCCAGATCAAGAATAAAATACGGCATCATTGATTAACCTATGAACACTCAAGTTAGAGTCTTGCAGCATGAAGAAAATTTTTGTTCAAGCTGGAAAAGCTTTGAAACCGAGAAGAAAATATTTATGGATTACGGTTTTGCCATAGCGCAAAAAGGATATTAAGGCTCAATATTCTTCGGCAAATGGGGGTCACAAATATCTCGAGGCAAAGCACTCCGGGAGCATGATTTTAAAAATAAACAGATTTTGGCGCGAGTTAACGGTTAACGACTACGCCAATACCAAGATTCACCTTTTATCATGGAGACCCAGTGACGACAATCGCGCAGGTGGAACGTTTTTAAAGGCCAGAGATATTCGATTACAGCCACGTATCAAGCGTAGGGAATTCAGAATTCACGAAGTAAATTGATTACGCCGGAGCGGATAATCAGCGTTTGCTGCAAGAACGCCATTATCAGTTTATCGAATAGCGACTATGGGTAACAAATTCATACTAATCTCTCCTTTAACAAAATGTCGTATTGAATATTCCCGAAAATCTACATGGGATGCATTTATTTAGCAAGTTTCTTATTCACATTAATGGCCAATTAAACGAGTAAGTCGAAAGAACAAGCTTAGGTGAAATACAACCGAGGGGTAATTGGCCCTTCAGAAAGATTGAGATCAGATCATACCGATCATATGCTCCAGATCATTTCAACTGGTATTTGCATTGAATAGATAAAATAACAGGTTACTATCGTGTTGGATCGACTACTTCAACATCCACTTTGAAATTAAAACAACACGGACCTTCAATCGATTTATTTTCAGTACTCTATTTTTCAGCACTTTTCAATACGCATCATTTCTGCTCCACTTTCGACATCCAATAACTGATTCAAACCTGTGAAGGGCTATTGTTAATAATTCCTTTATCACTATCTTCAATGTCACCGCTGAATCTGCGGAATAGCAACGAGTATCCTCGGCAGTACTTAGTACAAATATCAACATCTCCATTCTCAGAAATTCTTGTGTTACATGAACAATGAGTAAACGCTATAGAGTCAGGTCAGTCATATGGTGGAAACAATTCATAACCTAAGAAATGAGGACAACTTGCAATTTCCACTTAAAAACTTAATATATCGACATGTTTCTGTGTACTTGAAACTTGAAAATGGTGTAGTACACAGAAACATGTCGAAATACATGTTTTACTGCATGTTGTGCTCATTTCTTAGATTATGAACAATGGCTCTTTAAATGACCTTGGCGAGCACAACATATTTCACATAATCAGGGATTTATGGTTAATACTATCCCTTTCCACAGAAGACTTAGAGTCTGGCTACTTTCGCGATTGAAAACCATTCGTGTGTGCTCCTAAGCTAACAGAAATTGATTTTCGACTTGATTCTGAACGATCACAAGCCGCATATATTGAATGCATGTATCTAAAATAAACTAGAAAGCCATTTCTTGCTATTACATACAGTTTGAAGTGATTAGTCAAGGTCTACAAGTTGAGTTTGTGCAAAATTCACAGGTGGTGGAAGATATTTAAATCTTAAAGTTACGATCCTGACATATTTTCAATTCATGACCCGAAAAATGACCCAATGAAATTATATAGAAAGTGTTAATTAAAAAAATACAACCATAACGATGAGGAGACCTTTACCAATAGTATTACTTCAGCTCCATGATCTTATCATTTAATTGAGATCGTAGAAAAAATAGAAAGAAAAAAATGATTTCGCGATTAGGGTAATTGGCATTCATAAACACCACTAAATATTTGCTATTATGTATTAAAACGCTGTTACATAACGTAGATATTTAACTAATATGAAATAGCGTCCGAATCCCACATCATTTTTGCGATCAGTGATTAGAAAAAGAATTTATTGGCATCCATTGGGATAGGAAAAAGCAAAATCCGGAAACAAATTCAGAATAGTAAAAAAATGAATGTTGACTCCAATATATCTTCCTTTACCGTGTCCCTGTACTCCTATTTAGTTACCGAATATCGGATGAAGTTCTCATACCAACGAGTTTTTGTTTAGCGAAGGGGGGCTCACTTGAAATTTTGACGGGGTCGCTAATATTTTAAATGTAATTTTATAATCTTTATGTACAAGGCTATGTCGCCAAAGAAAACACAAGATTACACCAGGTTAAAGGCTTTGAAACTGGGTCAGTGCTAACGACCGAGGTTCATATTGAGGAACAAAATATTCCCGTGCAAGGATACGAACGACCGATATACCGAGCTATTGTCGACTGTGCGTTTCCCCGTGGCCTTCCTCCTGCTCAAAATCAGTCTTGTCCACCCTAGGCCCACCGGAGTGGAAGGTCTGGTAGAGGATTATGAGATATTAACCATAACTTGTGTAGCAGACGTTTAGACGTAGTTTTGCTTTGATGATATATTATGCTATGAAAAAAACATTATTTAACTGTTTCTAAGAGAGAGAGAGAGAGATTGTCATACTAGCGCCCATGCAGAGCCCGCCTACCTACATCTATTGACCGATGAGCCACAATGTAGATGACTTCCTCAGTTTATGCACAGAATGCAATCTTGCAAACTAAATATTTCACATCAGAACATACCGACAGGCCGTATCGACTAAGGAAGTAGGCATTCAGCTAACGCAACTCGCACTACATTTCATCAACACACTAAAACCGATTTCCACACACACGCAACAGAAGCGTGGCAGCTGCGAGGGATCCAGCTGTTTGAGAAAGGAATCCCTCGTCGGTAATGCAATAAAGATCCTGGAAAGTAAAAAAAAAGCAGAGACTCCTCCGCGGGCATTATTTTTTCAGGAAAGTAAATCACTTTAGACAAGTGAAAAGATTCTATGGGGAGGACTCGGGAGAGAAGGGGAAACGAATGTTTCGCGCCAAACCTAGTGCTTTCTGGGAAGGGTATGAGGGGTGGAAGAAAAAAAACTCCCGATTGCGATGCTGGTACGTAATCTCCAGTGTACACGAGATACGAATGCAATACAAAAATCAAATACCCTTCACCGCGCAACGGAATATTGACATTCCGACCAGCTCGATGACGGACGAGTGACGAGAGAGGGACAGGGCGTAAAAGAAAAAGCAACTAGGACAGTAGTTAGGAACGCTCTAATGGTTTGAAAATGATTTAAATTCGCATTTCTTAGATAAACACAGGTGGGTACAAGGAAAAGACAGCCAAATCTGCAAATGGGACCACCTGCGAAACTCAGAGCTACACAGTCGATACACAGGGATAATCCATTTCATGATTTTACCACGATAAAAAAACGAATGAACTACTAATGAGGCCAGCTCGCGATGGGAACGGTATGACCTCTGGGAATCAGTGATCAAAAAAAACTTTGATTCGTGATCGGGAATTAGGATGGATAAGATTAAATGAACGGGGAGGTAGACGAAAAGGTGTTGTGCTAATGAATGATAAAGGAAAAGAATGTAATTCGGAGGTATGAAATCGACAAGCCGGAAATAGTAATGGCATTCTGAGTTAATGGTAGCCCAGTGGAGGTTCTGAGGTCATGGTAGAGCGCTTGGCCATTAAGCGGGGAAGGGAGTTGCGGTGCAGTTGAAGTACCGGTGCAGCCTGTGGAAACCTCCAGATGATTGATTTTTGGATATCAGATCTTGGGAAACCGCAGGCGGCATTGGCCGCCCTACCCTGAAGTGTGAATGATCACATGTCGTTGGACTTCCTAATGCTTGGAACTACGTGTACTTTATCCTCGCCTATCAAACCGACCGTAGGGTAGGTGGTTTTAAAGGGATTCTGAAGGCTAAGATAATGAGAAAAGGTAGAGAAATTAGGAGAAGGAAGTAAGAGTGGAGCCGGGGATGGAAATAATAATGTTGGACACTATAGACAAATGAAAACTTTACATTATTATTCAATTCTAAAAGTGATTAGAGGTCGAAGAAATTGGAGGGCCGGAAAAATTACTCCCAAAGCATAGGCGGCTCATCATAGACTTTTAACTTGTAGAAAAAAACATTAATTCACACTGGTTGCGTCACTAAAAGTCAAAGCACATAGCCTTCTTTTAGCAGAGGATGCTCTGTTCCCACAGAATAAAATGAAATTTTTTCGTTACGTAATGAAACGAAAACAGGTTTAAATTCAATGGAATATATTCAATCATCTGTTAAAATCGTAGCAAATACAAAAAACGCCTTCTTATTCAACTACAATGGGCACGTATGAACGCATTGATATGGTAAAAATAAGATTAAATGGATTTGAAAGAATTTGAAATTTACATTCATAGTGTTTCTCCAATCAAATGTAGTTTTCTGATGGCCGATAGTAATCACTACTGTGAATTTTTTCGGACTGATCACGGGACAATTGTGAAGCAACTACTTACGTCTGGGGTAAAATGAACACTATTCCACTTTAAGATCCTTATACTTTCTACTTCTCTTCATCCCGTCTGCCTACATTCACATACTAAACTTTGTTCTGCTTTCTCAATATTCTATCTTCTAACATCCTTATCAACAGCCAATCAACTCACTAATTCTCTCAATTTCGCCTGGAGTCGTTAATCCAACAACTTTCTATACTTCCCTACCAGGCGCAAAAAGTCCTCATTCGTCCTCCTTTCTATCCATTACCATCTTCTGCATACCAACATTTGAAAGGTCTCCAATCTACACTAATCTTCTTTCCTCAATAACCAGGTTTCCCCACCATCCACGCTCCAGATGAGGACTTTCGCAAAGATTTTCTTAACGTCCTTACCAAAGACCCCTCTCATCAATTCTCTCCTCATCGTAAACGCTTCATTCGATACCATCGACATACGTGTCTAAATCGACTGTATCTAATGAAACAAGTGTTTAAATAATCTTGACCAACTTCACAATGCTGAGCAACACTTCATTTTTAACTCGGGGCCTGATTAATGACTTAAAATAATGCCACGTTGTCGACTGGGGTATAATTGATTACATTCAAACGAAGATCAAAGCAGAATGCAGGAAGGTATTACAAGACAAGGAACCGGACGACTAAATAAAGTGAAAAACAAATACGAATGAGATTCATTACGCAATATCATCCTCACTTTTGTGTCTTTTGTGAAATGAATCCGTGATCATAACAGTCTAAATATTAGTGTTTTCACGAAAACCCATGTATTGCATTGTTGGGTTGACATATACAAGACGTAGGGAGTAGCTCTCTTCAAAGGCCGGACCACTGCCTCCGGAAGTGATTGTACTAGCGGCCCCGCTGATCAGACGGGATTTATCACAGAAAAAAGCGAAACGTCGCCCGCTCGCAGCCGACTGATTTCTTTTAATTTGAACCACAAATTCCGGTGACGACTCACATGTTTTCATCGTCCAACAGGACCGCTGAAGATTACTTTTAGCAGAATTGCAGGCGTAATCTCGAGGAGGAACGAAATACTGAGAAGTGAATTTATTAAGGAAATACCATGCAAAGTAATTGGGGCCGCCAACAGTACTTCAATAGTCACAATAATCGAAATTAAAATATCTCGTCATTCCCCAGCTTGACTAACGGGATCACGAAACAAAAATAATTTACGATATCAATTTAGAGTTGAAGAAATTTTTCACATGTCTACTTAGACTGTAAGGGCTCTCCAATACAGAGCGCCCTTACAGAGTGGATTTTGGCCAGCGCCATTGAGCTTTAACTCTACAGGATTTTAATTGGTTGAGCGTAACTCCCCGTAGATTTTAATTGGTTTCACCATTCGAATTGTTTAAAAGACTAAGGGAACCTTGACCTCACCGAACACGGCACACTTTGGAGCAATCAAATGCGATCTTCTGAACGTTAAAGATGAAATCAGGGTAATGTTCGACACATGTACCAGAATTGCAATTTCTACGGAAATAAAAAAGTTCCAATACAATCTTAGTGTTTATGTGCAACTAGCACATAATGAAATAAGCTCTCCTGAAAAAAATGTACACCCTGAATCGACTGCTACATCGATCGCTGCTTGTCCACTATTTTTCCACAACAAAATCTTTCATTCTCTAACTAGTGCCCGCTCGACCTGAAAACATTTTCGCGATAAGGTTAGCCCTAAAAAAAAACTCGGGAATTAACAGAGCCCCGAGGAAGGCGCCGACATCTCCCAGGCTCACGAATCGACATTAAACTAACCGTGAACTTCCTTCCGTTCAATGCCAACAATGATTTGAAGAGAAGCAAATTGATTTTTTAGGAAAACATCAATTTTCAACTCCAAATAAGAATTCTATCAATGACCAAGGACAATTTTATAACTAACAAGATACACTAGTGACTAGGGCTTGATTTTTGAGGGATATGAACATTAATTACGAAAATTGAGAACTTTTAAGGGGCATCCATAAAACACAGGCACATTTCATAAAATATTTCTGTCTTGTATTGCATCCTATTATCGAAAGTCACCCAAATTAACTCCCAGGGATAAAAATTTTCGCTGGTAATGTACAAAAATAATCCACGCTATGGATTTAATTTTTAAAAATGAACATTCGACATGTGAAAAGAAAACAAGAAAAATTCATGACCAATGACATATTATAATTAAAAAAAAATATACACGAATTTCCTATAGATTCCGGCCAACATAATGTGATAACCATACCACGTTAGTTTAGCAAAAAATTCACACCGGAAAGTTTTACATTAAAAATGCTTCATTAATTTCATCAACTCCCCATGGTTTCCTTGACCTGTATTCGATTCTCACACCTTTCCAGGCCGGAATTTTTCGGAAACCCTAAAATGCTTTCACCTCACGAATATACACAGAAAGGGCTAGACGGAATATTTTAACTTCGCCGCAGTGCGTAGGGGAAATGCACAACCTACATTACCGTTGAAAAAAAAACCGATTGCGGAATCAAGTCTCAGGAAACTTTCCAGTGTGTGCCAGAGGGAAATTAACTTCGCCGTACCGGTGGCTGGTGCCGCATTTGAGTTCCGCATCGCCGAAGAGAGCGTGTATAGCCACTCCCCTTCGGCGGCTCCTTCAAACAATGAGGAGCCTCACGATGGCTCCTTTATGACCGAACCCAGATGGAGCGGAAGGTTTCTCAGTAATCTACTGCGCCGTGCACGAGGCGATGAACTTTGCCTCGTTGCTAGGGGAAACCATATCGAATGGCTTGAACCTCTCCGAGACGAGATAAAACGCCAGCGCGAGAGAGCACGAGGAAAATATCGACACGCAAAATAGAAGAACTCTCACATCGAAAATGCGATAATGATTACGGTAAACGGATTAACTTGATGGAGAGGCAGGCAGGGAGGGACTCCGGAGGGGAAAATATGGGCACACTCGGAACACGAGAAGAGCTCGTTATCGATCTGTCAGTGAGGTGGCAAAATCACGGCAGTCTCCTTAAGCCTTCCGTCGGTAAGCGGCGGCAAGTGATTCCATGGAACAGGCCCATGAGAGAAATGTTCACGCTGAAGGCGTTTGCCCAGTCAAACATCCTCAAGGACTAAAACAAACTTCGAAATATGCATGCATGGTACGCGTACGTGTTATTCAGAAATTAAAATCTTCACGGCGACCTACCTATCTGCAAATATCGATCGTTTCTCCCAACAATCAATGCTTTCCAACGACTTCGACGCAATTCGGATATAAACCGCATGCTCTTGGGTTCACATCTGGCTGTCTCATGACATGTCTCATGAGAGTATGTCAAACAGTGAGATTCAAATCAGACCAGACATACTCATAGAAGCTTCTATAGAGACGGGGAGAAAAATGGCTTCGAGATGCCGGCCCTACCGTGAGAATATCACACGTGGTTGTCCCTAAACCACGAAGAACAAATTCCACATTTAGAATGACGCAGTTTTCCTTCTCTGAAGTAACCTGAAAACTGCATGGGAAATTCAGCGCCCAACAAACCGGTACGAAAGGAGTGAGGGTTTCGCTATCTTAGCAAATATAATTGGCTAGCAGTCAGGAATCTTGATGGTCATTAACGGCAACTTTTTCGATCACGCAAGAATAATTGAACTTACACGTCCGTGAAGCTATGTGAAATGATTCAGCCCAATTTCTATTTTTTCAGATGAAAAGCTTGAGTTTTTGTTTTTATAAAAAAAAATGAAAAGGATGACGTTGATTTGAATAATAATAAGTTAATCATTTTGTAAAAATAATGCACACGTTTCTTATAAGTTACCTGATCAAAGCACAGACTTTGCTTTAAAAGGTTAGTTCCCTAACGCCACTCGCGAGAGACCGACAAAAAACAGGGTGGTGTCGAAGCTAATGAAAGCCCTTTCGTTACATTTTGTGAGGGATAGAATTTATTTATGAAGCAGGTATGATAAAATAATTTTAGGAAAAAATAATGTAAATACGTAATTTCTCTCCCTCTTGCTCAAAACTTTTTGGAGCGCTAATAAAAAGAATAGATCTCGCAGGAAAATGAAACCAATGAGCAATGGTGGAGTTCGAGACAATTTGGCGGAGGTATTCTCCTACACGAATTTGAATCATTTAATTTATCCTATAACACAAACGACATATCCGTTTTCAAATGTGGAAAACTTCTCGGCACTCGTTTGCAATCAGACCGGCAAAGACAATCCCTACCCTGCAGACTAAACATCCACCACAGGGGGGTGACACCAATGCACAGGTCGCCCAAATGGCGGGTGACCGAGTAATGTGATCATGTTGGCTGATAAGGAATTGCGTAAGCGCCTCGGGGTTTACGTAACGCAGTCTTCAAGAGTGGGTGAAAAGATCGAAACCGAATCGATTCGGAAGGAGTGCGGAGGCCTTCTGGAGATCACCTGCATGCTTGCAACGCGCTCTTTCACAACCCCCCGGCTGCCGACGCAAGGAAAAAGGCTCGAACTGCACCGCAATCGACCCAAATCCGGGGCATTGTGTAGCTGGGGAAAGAGGCCCAGTGACATAGAAATCCTAAGTCGCTGTGACGGAGCGCTGTATTACTTACGCCGTCTCGAATTCTCCGGCGACTCTGGTGTGAAGTGGTGGGTATGGATAGAGTGGGAGGGACACCCGGCGCTCAGGGTTTCACCCACTTGAACAGACGCTTGGCACCTTTCCCACCGCAAGAGGGAGCTTCAACCGTTTCTGACTTTGACCCCGAGCGCTTGCCCGAAAACGAACAGAACACGTGATTAATTGCCCGTACTTGACCGGGTTTAAGGGAGGGTAATTCCCTCCTCAAAGGCTCCTAAACAATCGCCAGCCCCATTAAAAACATCTTGGAAAACCATTTCTCCCGCGATGAAATCTGGGGCGACTAATAAAAACACCCATTTCCATACCAATTTAGCAAAGTTATCCCATTAGTAGCAGCATAAGTGTAACTATATTTATCCAACACCCCGAGTGTATCAACGAGAAATCGATAGATAATGGATCATCCTCTCAAAATGATAACCAATGAAAAGGGCTATCCATCTAACCTCAATAGCGCAACGATAAAAAGGTCCTTCAAGAGACGCCATCATCTGAAGGAATCGTCGCTTGGGTAGGGAAATTCCTGGGTATGAAGAGTGGCATTTAACACCATTATTCAGCAAGGGCTAGGTGTCAGGTTATTCGCCAGAGGTACAACACACGACACAATAAGTATCGTATGAAAAAATGTATTAAAGTTTTATAAAGTATTTTCATAAGTGACAAAACGGTTTTTGCTCGGTTTAAAATTACCAAACGTACAAATTTCACCTATTCCAAAGTATGCACAATAGTGAAGTAATCAATGACGAAATATAATAAGACAATAGCCATTTTGTCTCTAAGACTCGCTATGAGGAGTCATTGTGTGTAAAAATCACGTGCAATGGATAAGCGCGAAGACGACAGATATCAGCGCTATCAATCAAGAGATGCAGGTACACAATGCCCTAAGTTTTTCCGAAGGTAACCCGCTGTTTCAATGAAAATAAACTTTCTAGTTTGACGGCCAACAATGAGCCACCGTATTCTCAGCAAGCGAGCCCAAGTAATAAAAAAAATAAACCCACCCTCCAATGATACTAAGTTCCGAGTACATGACTCACACTTAAGTAAATCCATTATTGGGGAATTTCATTTAATGCCACCGAAACAAAGCTCCGATTCGTCTAAGGCGGAGAAATCGCCTTTACCGCACTGCGTCAAAACGTGAAGAATGGATGGCTCTTGACGAGCGTTCACTTCAGCATGGCACTTAGAATCGACGCAATTTGAACACCCTTAGCCTCAAATGAACTTACTTCCATGCCTTTCGAGTTGCAACAGAGAGAGAGAGACGCACGTGGGTAGCGGCGTGTGGATTCGAAAGGCAGAGCAACGTGGGAGGGAGCGACGAGTTTGCGAGCACACACAAGGGCCGAGAAATGGCTTTTCGGGAAGGAGACGTGCCCCTTCGGAAAAACCATATTGAGCGGTGGCTCGCAGGACGCGAAAAAGATAAGGGAAGGAAGGGGGTCGTCGCTTTTAAGCCAAGCCCCAAGCATGCACACCACCGAGCTGCGTTATCCAATCCGAGGGTTTGATTTGGGCCGCGAGCCGGCTGCATTACAATCTCCTCTGCCGAGACTGCCTCGTCATGTCGAAAAATGCAGTCCCAAGAGACACCTGTCCACGCTCGTGGCCAGTTCCCACTGGCACTATACGAGCCGTTCCGTGAATAACTCGGAAAAAAGTCTTCCGAAGGGTGACTCCAAGGAGTGTCCATTCAAGCAAATGCATTCAAGTAATTCACGTAAGTAGGGATACTATTGAGGAATAGGGGTGAGAGAGGTCTAACATCAAATAAACAGACCTTTCCGTCAACCATTGTATACGAGAGTGGCGTGGTAAGTCATTGATCAATTTATGTCCGGAATCATGGAACCAAAAATTTTTGAGGTTTCTACTGTCTCAGTTTTACAAAACTCAATTAAAAATGCATATGGACAAGAATAACAAATGTGGAATATATGGCAAAACGGAAAACCTTAAAAAAAATAAGCATAAGCACAAGATATTGACAGTCATTTACTGGCACTCGAGTGAGCGGGGGAACGAACCACTCGCTCTAAAACAATAACGAAAAAGTCCCCTAAATAATATAATATACAAGCCGCCAAAACATTATCAACAAAATGTACGTCAAGGTGAGGAACTAATGTCATCGCATATTTATTTTACTCATATGTTTGAATTTTTCATCGACTTCCATTGACGGAGAGTAATTCATTTGTTTTCGACTAATAGACGACCACATACCGCATTACCCACTCCCAATTTCGTAATAGCTGAATTAAAATAAAAGAAAATATTGGGTTACTTCTTACCACACAGCAAATAAAAAACTTCATACCATTTTCGATATTTTACTAGAAATTCTTCCAGCATTTATCGATAATTAAAAATACACGAGCCTCGTCATCGGGCCCTTTTCGTTCAACGTAATGCAACGTACACAAAGCCGCGACCATCACGTTTTATTGATAGTTAGATAGCATGAAATTCATGGGGGATCAATGCCATTGAACGACCCAAGGCGATTGATTATTACCAATCCCATTTTATGTTATTCATTCTCAATTTATTTTGACAATGTCCCCCACAGAAAATAAAATTACTCAGCGCAATTGATGTTTATCGTAACTTATTCCGAATACACGTTACTTCCTGGAAATTGTCAAAGAAATATAATGAAGGTTTTCGCGTGATGTCTGCAATGGGTAATTCGCACCACAAAAGCCTTTCATTATGAATACTCAGAAGCGCACGCCCGTATTTACACATTTCGACTGCAGAAATTTGAATACACAAATACGTCAATCCGGTCGCCTGAATATTCAAGTAATTAACATTTACGCGGAAGGTTACAACTTAACAGGGTAATAGACGCCACTTTAATGGAAAATACTGAAAATGAGTCCCTGGGCTACAAACTCAGTACATGCCATTAGAAGGAAAACTTCACACGCGACGTGTGGATGTGCGTTTATACTATACTTTTGCGTCCGAAGTAATTACTGTCACAAGCCGCACCAATGAAAAATGAATTCGACATGCTACATCTGCGACGTGAATTCACCCGTTGAGTATAAGTTTGCTTCCATGCATGCAGTCCATGAATTCAACCGAAAAATATTTTTTAAATATTAAGTTAAGAAATTTTTTTGGGATTTTTAGAGAGTATTCGTGCACATTTACTCCCAAAACAATGAGCGCCATTTACGTAATATATTAGAACTTGAAGAAATAGTTTGAGTCAATAAGTTGAGCGTGATACCGTTGAATATAGGGACGTTTTATGCTGGCTGACAATCTTTCTTCCATACCAAGAGCACCCTCTGGCTATAAATATTAATAACTTTAATTTAAGGTTTCCCATATCGAGCCAAAAATTCCAGGTTTTTATAAGGGTATTCCCAGTCTATTCACAGTGGCTGCCAAGAGTGGAGGCAAGATACATACGATTCTTAAAGTATTAAACGAGGACTATAAAAGTGTCCGTCTAATTTCTGCAATTGAGCTCGATTGCTGCGTACCCAGATGGTCTCGACGGCAACACCAACGCACTCGATTTACTCATTATAGGGCCCGCCCACCATTTCACTAAAGGGAGAGGGCTCTCTCACTAGGGGCGACCCTCCCACGCGATCTCTCGTCTCGAGTGATAAGCACTAATCGCTCAGCGGAAAATACCTTATCCCAGCGGTTCAGACACTGCTCGGAACTTGAAGAAAAAGAGACCTCTACCTCTAGAAGGGCTTGCAACACACACAAAAAACAAAAAGTCAAGAAACATTTTTAAGGTTCAAGGCGACACGTTACCAATTTTCCGCAAACGACGCGTAATTTCGTGAGAAACATTTCCGAGACCATTATAGCCATAGGGAAAGAGCCGTCTCACACACACACACTTTATAAAGAATTCTCCGTCGAAAAACCTTACAATGTCGACTAAAGTAATTAAGTTTCCAGAATTCCAGAAATCGTGGTCAAGTGGTACATGGAAAAACACCAGCCTTGAGTTAAATCAATTTATAACCATCAATGTTTACTACGTTACGGATATTAAATTCGTAAATGGCTACCGACACATACAATGAATTATTCGCAAATAAATTCGATAGAATTAAAAATTAGGGCGAACTATATTGTTAAACTGATTGAAAATAGTTGTAAATGGATTATGTGGATAATACGATCTCGTTCTAAACACTAATAATTCACCGGTTCGAAAAATATTCTTATTTCAACATTAGGAGTTTAACAATGCAGGTCTTTGTTCGATCATCGATTACATAATGTTATAAAACAGTGAAACTCAGTGAAAATACAGTAGCTTATCCATTGCGGAATCAGATTTCTAACAGTACTAACTGGAAACACACAGAGATGAATTCGACGATGGTAAAGAAACGAGAATAGGGCCGTGTTCAACGAGGTTATTCTACAAGTTATAAGACCTCCGATTTGTTTTCTAACTAATTATTCACCTTAAAAACGATGAAACTAGTATTACTTCTCGACGTTATCTCTCTCAAGTCGTACACATTTTTCGCAACGTCGACACCATGATTCCATAGCCGCGGTGAAGGCTTCTTTAGGAGTCTAATTTGACCACTGGAAAATTGCTGTGACACTGTCGATGTGCGAGGCCGAGATTGTTTTGGTTCGTTATCACATGATGTTCTGCCTTCTTTAAACTGTTGCACCCATGAACGCACTTTCAACAAATCCATGAGTCCATCACCACGTCTCCTTCAACTGCCGATGAATTTCAATCGGTGACACACCACGAATGATTACACGCTGGTCATGTAACGAAAACGTCGCCATTTTAAGTATCGAAAGCAGTTCCAATTCTCGCGGATGCCGCTAGAGGTTCTGTCTGTCGTACACTACTGCCATCTCTGTCACGCATTGACAAAGAGTTCCCACTCATTTGAAAACAAACCTCATGTCTATCTGTTTCCAGTCCGGAGAAAAAAAAATTGGAGGCCTTACAACTTAAATGCACCTCGTAATACCTCCTCAAGTCAGCGTATTTCGAACCACACATCACTATATCAAACATGCCTATTCTATTCTCACTCCTACTTCGTTTTTTCACCATACTTCTCTCCAACAATACACAATTCAACAAACCCATTGCCTCTGAGTCTCCCCCATTCCTCAATCCACCTCTCCTGCCTTCCTTGGATTCACATCCAACCCCTCAAATCCCCTCTTCAGAATTTCTTGTGGGTCTTGCCCACCTTGTTTTTTCTAATAACGCCTTCGCATTTAACAATTCCTTATTTATTCAATCTCGAAGCACGGCTATGGGAGCGAGAATGGCGCCATTCTATTCTAACCTCTTTATGGGCCTTCTCGAAGAGAACTTTCTCTCTTCACAAAATCTTCAACTCCTTGTCTGGCTTCGAATCATCAATGATATCTTCGTCCTTTGGGCACACGGCCTTAATTCCCTATTACAATTCATTTCTGACCTCAACTCTTCTTCTCCTATAAACTTCGCCCACCCCTTTCCCAAATCCAAAATAACTTTCCTTGACATCAACATTAAATTTATAAATCATAAGTTCATTAGATCGGTTCGCACTAATCCATCCAACCACCAACTATACCTCCATTATAGCAGTTGTCATCCCATCCATACAAAACGTTTCATCCCTTACTACGTCTCTGTCCGTGGTCATCACATATGTAACAACACACCTTCTCTCGAACGCTATCTTTCTAAATTACACTTCTCTCTTCTAAATCGTGGTTATCCAGATAAGCTTCTCTGCAAAAAAAACACTACCTTCCTCCTCCACCCACAAACCAATTGTTAAATCTTCCTCATCTCACTCCCCTCTCAACCTCCATACAACTGATTTCCCTGGCTCCCACAAACTCAAGACCATCTTGACGGACCTTGGCAGCAGTACGCCACCATATCGGACAGTAATAAGCTGAGCAGTAGCGTTGAGAGATAATTGGAATATGTCAGCGGGTTTACCTCTCGCAGGTAACGCCGACCGAAGATTATCAACAGATTCATTAGGGAGCACCTCCTTTCAATGCAATGTCAGCCATTTAAGAGAATAATTCCTGTGCAAGGTAGTTTACTACTAGTACTACTACTACTGGTTGCTCTACGCTGCACACGACGTAACTCCGACACCAATCCTGTCTCATGAGAGTCCCATACAATCTAGGAATATTCGAGATGGGGCCTAACTAATGAAAAGTAACAGTAACTACTTTACCGTCTCATTACATTTCCCTGGTACCCCCTCCCCCCTAATGAATTATAAATTTCTATTTTCCATTCCACAAATTCCCCGAACATATTTTACCAACAAAAAATCTTTAGTTAAACTAATAACACCTAAATATCGCCGATTATCTTTTATTTTTTATTGAACGAGGTGACTCTGACGTAACGAGTCCGCCATCTTGATGCCTAAGTTTCTCAGTACTGCACTGCAACGTTTAGGGTTTTTGAATGCCTCTTGCTAATTACTGCGATCTTGATTTAACCGATTTCACCCAGTTTTTCACCTCGTCTACTTACTAAATCTTTATTAATTAACAATTCACCTTTAAGAACTAGTATCATTCATTCATTCATGCTCTTCTCAAGTTGACACCACCTTTCGTTAAAGTCGTTCTCTTATGAAGTAGGTGCCTCAGCGGTCCCACTACAAGGAGCCTCGGACAGTTGGACCAATGGTGGTCAATAAAAAAAAGGTGGTCAAAATATCCAAAAATGAAATGTCAAATTTATTTTTTTATTTTTTATGTCGGGTCAGATACACGCCTTTTCGAGCCCCCAATAAATGTCTTTGTCAGGTACGTCAGTTCGCAAATGCGCGCATAACAACGCCGTCAAAGCGACGTTTGCAAAGAACCCGATGCCTGAGCCACGGGGACATGCCCTAAAATTCACCTCGTGTGCTTCAATGAGTGCGCCCGAGGACCCCAAAGGAGGATGTCAAAAGAGGACCGGCGGAAAGACTATTAGAAGGAATAATCCTATCGGAGCAAAGGACCCGAACCCGAGCAGATGGCCCTCGCGGGGTCAGTCCAAGGGGGAAATAGACCTTCACGGGCGAGGGGTGGACGTCGCAATTGACCACTCGCGCGGGTCGAATAGGAAGGACTCGGAGGACACTCGAATTGTTGTCATCTTCCGGCGCCGAATCTGGAAACGGTCAAAGAAACCGATTCAAAACCTAGATAGGTGTTTCTGAGCGGACCAAAAGGGAATACGGCGAGGATCTTTCGCGCGAGCAGACTTGACCACCGAATGACAGAATCATTCATCTGTGGTGCCGACGCAGCAAGAGGCGTTTATTTAAAAAAAATAAATAAATAAGACCACCGGATTTAAGAAGCTGCTCTCCTCCCGCCACATTATCCCCATCTCGAGGACCCCCCTTTGCGTCAAACGACAACGACAAGAGGACACCAACGAACAAAGACTGCCTTCGGACACCTTCATTCGACTTCGATTCTTTCCTGCGTCTATTTCCCTTCCCTCGATTCACTCCGAAAGCCACCGATGATAAACAAATGACATCATCCCACCGTCGCCGTCGCGGATAATTCAGGGGGCCAAAAAACTCGCATTTATTTTATAATTTCCTCTGCGGCGGCGGCGGGGGTAACGTCCCCGTCTGCCGACCCGGAGGTCGCGGGTTCGAATCCCGACTAGGTGGATATTTTTCAATCTCCACCTAGGGCATATGGATGTGCGCGTGTGTTTTTCTTCGTTGTTATTAAAAAATGTTATGGTGTCCACTTCAAATTGGACTCTTATTGCTGTTTGTGGGCGATTGAAAATAAATAAATAAATAAATTTATACGCAAACAAATCCGAACGGAGAGTGATTCCATCCACCCCAC
Organism: Rhinocypha anisoptera; assembly: GCA_011762765.2. Classification (NCBI taxonomy): domain Eukaryota; kingdom Metazoa; phylum Arthropoda; class Insecta; order Odonata; family Chlorocyphidae; genus Rhinocypha; species Rhinocypha anisoptera. Next base: position 18,307 of record WURS02271460.1, read on the forward strand.
ATCCAATTAAAACTGTAATTTTGGGTGCATTAACCTACGAATCGCCGCATGGGCGTGTGGAAGAGGGTGAGCCACCTCCATACGTACATCCACGTGCGCTCCCGAATGAAAATGCATCACACACGCAGACACACATACACACAAGGAAGAAACTCGCATGACAGTGGCACAGAATCGTTCGTGTCGCGCGGGACAATGTCAGACCGCTCACAACATAAAACAACTTCAAATGCCGTCATCCAAATGCAAGTTCAAAACGGAACTTTGGATGGACTTCCAAATTTGGCGGACGACCACACAGCGCGTGCAGAATATTCATTTGTTTCATCTCCCGTTCGAGAGAATTGTCTACATCTACATAATACCCTGCAAGCCGCCACAAGGGCGTGTGGCAGGGGGTGAGCCACACCACCATACATTCACATGCACATGATACACGTCATACATTACGCACGCACAAAAAAAAGAAACTATCATGCGAAAAACTGATACGAGAAATACAAAACATGCCGGACAATGTCGGACCGCTCACAACAAGCATACATAACAACTAAAAATTGTTCTTACAAAATGCAAGGGCAAGACGAGGAACTACATTATAAATACAAGCAAATAAATATACATATATACACTAACTATCCTGAATACTAACTCCGGACATTGGACTACATCTGTTGTGATCTCTAATTGT
>WURS02271679.1:0-18993 GCA_011762765.2 Rhinocypha anisoptera
TATTAGAGTTTTTACTAATCTTTTCTTCAAATCTTTATTTAGGGTCCCTCTCATTAACTCTTTCCTTTTCCCAAAGGTCTCTTTTGCTAATGCAATTCTTCGTCTAATATCCATGACACTACGTCCATTTTCCTTTATGATGCTTCCCAAATAAGTGAACTTTTCTACCTGTTCTAATCTATTCCCTTCTAGCTTTATATTCAGCTTAGCCTTCCTGCTTCTTGAAAATCTCATTACTTTCGTTTTCTTAATGTTAATTTTCATTCATTCTTTAAAATATACATTATATGGAAGAAATCATTAAGATCATGATGAGTCAAATAATGATTTCTTCCATATAATGTATATTTTTAAAGAAAGGAAGAGAGAGAGATTACCACAGTGGATATATTTTCCATTTTAGGTAACATATTACTGCAAAATGCCTTTGTGTAAATATTAAGTAATATGCTGCGCATTCCGATTTTGACATAATTTATTTTTTACTGTATAAATGACTTATTTATCCCCCAAAACTACTTTGAATCATTCTAGGTAACTTTAACAAAATTAATTCATGGCCTTTTATGCTTAAAGACTCTTATAGCTAAACTACATGTGCTGGATAGAACACTTACAAAGTTGGTGATTAATTTCAGTGACAACCACAGGCCTACCTTTAAATAAAAGAGCAATCAGCCTATCCCGTAAGGCATTATTCACACCATACCAAATCTTTCTTTTCATCCAGCCACTTTCGCTCTTTTACTACAGACGGTTGCTAAAGATATCAATGTGGTATATTCTTTTTTATCTAACAGTGTGCTTCCTATTGGATTTTTTTCTTGTGTGTACAACATTGTCTATACATGCACGTTTACACTTACATAATTTGTGAACAGATTTCAGAATAATTTTGTGGAATATATTTTCTATACCATATTGCATTGCCGATTGCTTCTGTGCACACTTGACCAGCCCCATTAGCCTTGCCTACATTGGATAATATTTCATCTAGAGTATGGATATTGTTTGACAAAATAATTTCATGAGTTTGTAAAATTCATGTCACCTTAAAAATATTGAGAAAATGCAAACCTATGATATTATGGAAAAATGTTTTTATCACAGAAACATTTTAAGGTGGAGAATTAAAATCATTAGTTAGTTGGTGTGATCATTACTTTGAAATTCATGCAAACTTAAAAAATAAGAATATAGTGATATAGTAAATATTATATAGTGGTACACACTTCATTTTAACACACAAATAACACAGCAATAGAACTAGATATGAAAGAAAAGGTAACAAAAATGAATCTTGCCTTATTTAGTGATTTTCCTCCTCACTCTTTATCAATCTTCCTAGTGTTTCTAGTGATCTTTTATCTTGTGATATTTTTTAGAATTCAACATTTATTTGGCTTAATGTTAAGTATGACAATTATGAGACCTATACTTAAATAAAATGTAACAAACAAAAGACTTAGACAATCTGAGTAATTATTGTGAAGTGGTTTTCATCTGCTATAGACTCGTCTTAGTGGAGTTATATTAAAAGTGTCAATAGTTAGATGGAAAAAATCAAAGTTCAGCATATAAATGCATAAGAAGCAGTCTGGTGAATTTAATAGGATGTCCCTTGAAACATCTGCTCACGTGAATCAGTTGCCTGATTCGGTAAAAATTATGAAGCATTTGCCTTCATGTATTTATGTAGAAAGTCATGATAGCAAGTTCTTTTTTAGTGTGGATGAGAAGACTATTTTGCCTTCATTGTACCACCTTTCAAAGGCTGAGATTTCTAAAAGAAACTTAGCCTAAGAGTATAGCATAGCTTGTGTAATGTCTTTTAGCCTCAATTTCTAATTCCTGGAAATCACAAAAGCCCTAGATCGTTATTTTCCCCATTTCAGAGTATTTTTCCTTGGTCCCTAAACAACACACTACAAAGGAGTTTTATTGAGTAGTTTATTTTAATGGCCACTTACCACATGGTGTTGCAGCATGTTACAGCAGCATCCGTACTTGAAATTCACTATGTATATGTAATCAGCAGAAATAAATGCAATGAAAAATATTTCTCCATCATAGTGCCTCAATTTTGGTAATATGTAATTCATTTGATAGTATTAAAATAAACAAATATTTTATAGTATAAACAGATTTATATGGTTTTGCTACTAGAATATTATGTTTAAATGTAAATAGCATAAGCATTAACTTTTAAGTTTTTTGTTAAATTCTTATTGGTTGAACTATCATCATAGTGGTCGAGCCATCAGTTATCTCTTTCCTCAGCCTGTTTCTTGTCATCACAACTTTAAATCGAACTAGTTTCAAGTACATACATTACTTGTAATTAAGGGTATTATTTCTTCCAATATAGTACTGTTTGCCTTACTTGAATACTGTTTTCATGAATATTTTCTAAAAATTCACTTAGCGTTATTGAAAATAGTTTATTTCATGTACAAATTTCTTAGTTTAATATGAGGAGAACTTTATTTTGTTCTTGGTCAGCTGGAGTGATCCAAAAGTCCTGCCACTCAAGTAAAGCACTAAGTATTAACCATATATCATATGACAAATAAGGAAAATCCGTATATTGTCATCCCTCTTATGTTTGGTGAAACTTTTATTATTTTATCAAGTTTGGGAATTCAGAGAGAAACAATAACTCTGCATCCTTTTGTAACTATTTTTCAGTGCATTACATTTTTTGTTCATTTTTCTAAGCACATATAGATATCAAGGTAGAAAAAACTGTTGGGGCTGCAGCCTGCATGTGCACATTGCTCTAAAAAAATCCTAGAGTATTTAAAATGGTAATGTGTGTTACTCAAGTGATACTAAACCATCAATTGTGGTCCATATCATTTGCATACATGCAATCATGTAATTCAGTAATTAATAGCTCTTGTTTATGTGAAGAAAGGTCCTCCCTGTGCCCTGAGACAGCACTGCACTCTAGAATGCTATCTTTTGACTTTATAAGGGGTATATCAGATTTTTTGTTCACTATCCTATTGCTCTCTTTGTTCACATAAACATTAAGGTGTAACAATGTACATATTTGGCTTACTAATTGAATTATTCAGAATTTGGATTACTGAAATTTATGGCTGAAAGATGCAACTCAGAGCAATAAGTTTTAACATTCATTGTAAAAAATAATTTAAATATGCTCAAGGATTAATTTGTATTTGCTTATTAAGCATTTAGACATCACCACTCAAAATGTTTTTATGATTTTTGCCTGAAATTTTATGTAATTGAACATCATTTACCTGAAGTGCAAGTACTTCCACATATTTACTCATAAATGCTTGAATGTGAATTCATTGGCAAGGAATATTTGCAGAAATGTTGAGCCATGTGACTTTTGGATTGCTTCATAGTTGACTCTCCTGGAGTTGCATGCCCATCTGTAGATATGCATTTATATGTTAGTTCATAATCTCTATCATGTGTGTATATATATGGTTATCAAGTCAAGGAAAAAGTGCAGGTGCATTTTATTTTCCTGAAATATGCATATACATATCAAGCCTAATTTTAACATTTTCTTTAGGAGATGGATAGTGAATATGTTATGGTATAACTATTTGTATATGTGTGGTTGTTGTCATGACAACAGTAGAGTTATTAGTGATGGTATAACAACTATCATGTGAGGTTTTATATTTACTATATAAATATTGGTGAGTATGGTGACTGGCATCAGCTATCTTTTCTTTTTAATTATGGTGCCAATTGTTTGTTTCTCTTGGTAATTGTCATGGATTATGCTAACTTGTTTCTGTTACATTTGAATTTGTAAAGGATATATTACACACATTATTCCATCTTTGATATAAAATACTTTTATCATTAAAATTTTTATACATGATTACATTCTACCCCACCAATGATATAGTGAAAGTTTGTAACATCCTGTAGATTTCATGCTATTCAAACTTGTAAACTCATTTAACCCTTAAAAGAGCCATGGGCCAATCCTTCGGCCATGTGTTTTTTAAAATAATTATTTTGTTCATAAATTGTTTAGGATGGAAAACAGCATAAATAAATGTTTTACTTATCATCAAGAGTTAAGAGTGCAAATAAAAAATTGGCATCAATACATTGATTGTAAGTTGTATGTGCAAATGTATAGATTTCTCAAAGAAGCCTTGAAACTTTGTTCATAACAGGTATCAGTCCCTTTATTCCTCCTCCATTTAAGAAGTTTTATTTTTATCTTCTTGGATTTTGTTGTTCTCTGTATAAATAAATATAATTTTGACTGAGGTACTCTCAGGTAGTCCAGAGGTCAAGGGATCACCCATATAAGTCAGTATGAGCCCTTTTGGCTCTGAGGCATACCCCATAGGTAAAGACTCATATAGTCCATCTGAAGAGTACCAAATCTGGATATAAAATTCTTTGTGAAGGTACATAATTTCATAAAAGTTAATCCTAATGCAATGGAAAAATGTTTAGCAATATTCTTACATCATTAAACATTGAAAATATATCCTTTACAAATCGTATGTAAATTACATCAAAAGGTGGTAAAGGCACTAGGTGATGAATAATTAAAGAATTTTGTTGTTCACAGCGATATCTTACTTGCACACTCTCTCTGGTGGTTAGTTGGCCAATTAGCATGGTAATTAATGCACCTTCTATACTGTTACATGCATGAGTGGTAATACAGAAACGAGTGGTAATTCACTTGGAAGATATAATTTGGATAAGCAAGAATTTTAAGTTGCATCCTCCAATTGTCAGCAATGGAATTTCCATTTCTGAAACTTGAAATAGTAGTATGGTATCATATTCAACTGATTGCTGCCCAACATAGTAGGGAAGCTCACAAGTTGAAAAACCAATTGTCAAATAATTTTTTCACAAAGAATTTCCACCATTTCTGTGTGACTACTTGACCTATTACACAATATAGGAGTCTACATCTGAGCTAATTTACCAATACAGTTGAATTAGTTCAGTGTCGCCTCAGTGAGAAGTATAGATAAAAGAATATGGCATTTGTTACTATTATTGATACCGGTAAGGGAATCATTTTTTCAAAAGGAAGTAAAGCCGCCACATTTTGGATAAAAGGACTATGGAAACTTATGGATTACTTCTTATGATAGAAGTCAGACGGAGATATTAATTTATGAATTCATGACTTTGAGAGTCATCATCTGCTTCTTAACTCCCTCATGTCAGTCTTTTCTCTTTTAGGAAATTATTTAGATCTGCTATGTTCATTGTTTTTCATACCAAATGATAAATCAGAAAAATAAATACATAATAGTGTCCAGATGTTTAGCTTTTACAAATCTTCACAAAACAGTAATAAGGATTTTCCAAAGAAACCATAATTTCACTATGTTACCTGCATTTATCAGAATAAAAAGCTTATTTTCACATCATTGCATTTTGATGTTTTAGTGATTCTTAAATTCTTTTGCTTTGTGAAAAATGGTTTGTGATAGTTAAATGAATGTGTTACATTAATAATTACATTTATTAAAATATTCACTTATCAGGATTAATATGCCCTATGTTAGGACGAAGGAATTCACTTGTATCCTATGAAATTGTGGAATATTTAGGAAAATCTTAGCAAATTGTCCCCAGTAACATTTTCACCATTGGTTTATTAATCTTTTCCTATATTTTAAATAACATGTACTCAGCCAAGCTAGAGCATAGTTACACAATTTTATTAGTGTGCCTATGCAGTTGTGATACTAAAGTTATTACATTGATATACCAAATTATCACTCTGTTAAGGTAAACAATTTTTTCATCTAAATGTAGTTTTGAAATACCCAGGACTAGTTAGAAATTCCTAAATCCAGAGCTATAATATACTTTTTACTTTACTCAATGCCTCAATAACCTTTCTGGTATGGTAATCTGAAACTCAATTGTTTTATTGCATTAAATGTTAACTACTAATGTAGAAAATTACTCTTCTGATTTGTTGGATTCCACTTAGTATTTTGTAGATGCTAGAAATAAATGTATTCTATCTCCTTCTTTGTGAATCTTTATCTGTTGGTATCAGTTAACTGTATGTTGGTAATATACTTTTCTTCAACAACTATCTGCTATTTTTTATCAAATTGCATAGTGTAAATTGTACCTATGGTGATAAGTGGTGGTGGTTCTACCTGTTATTACTTATAAATTGTTTGTGTACCTATATTTTCCTCCAATTATGGCGGAAGTTTATAATGCTTTATCTTTTCTACGATAATTGTAGTACTTTATGTATATTCTTAATTTAGAGAAACTACAAACACAGTTGCAGCTTGATATTACTAGTGCTGACAAAAGTCACCATATCAGTCACAGCTGATGTGGGGTTTAACACAACTATGTCATTATTTATAAAAATGCCAAGAGTGGGTGAAATTTTACATTGGTATATGTTGGATTAATGAATCCCACTATATCATTTATAAATAAGTTTGCAAAAATACAAATAGATTTACAAAAATGACCCAAAATAAGACTTGTGGAACTCATGATGTCATAACATTTTCATATGATAAGCAAGATAAGCATATTTAATCTTTACCCTCTGTTTTCTATCCAATCAGTAGCTCTTGAGCCACATTAAAACCTCCCCTGTTATACTGTATCCTTGTAGTTTGGTTATAGTATCAAAAACTGTTTTAAAATTAGTATAAAATATGAGGGAGAGTCAAATGAAAACCGTAATTATTATTATTTTTTTATTTATTGTGCACACACACACAAAAACCTGTATCATTTTTTGACATATTCTCCTCCACACTCAATGCATGTCTGCCAACACTTGTGAAGTGCCTGAATTCCTGTAGAAGAAAATTCTTTTGGGAGACGATGCAACCACCTGTGCATTGTCTGGTGCTGCTCATCATCAGAATGATATTTTGTCCCAGAAATTGCTTCTTTTAGTGGTCCAAACATATGGAAATCACTTGGAGCAAGATTGAGCGAGTATGGTGGATGAGGCAGACACTCAAACCACATGTCTGCGGTTGCCGCAAACATTGCACAAGCCTTATGAGGCTGTGCATTGTCATGCTGCAGAAGAACACCTGTCGATAGCAATCCATATCTTTTTGTTCTAATGTCAGGCCGAAGATGATTTTTGAGGAGGTCTGTGTTCCTGGAAACAATGCCCCTTTGCAGTGCATAGTGTTCCAAGAGGATGCCTTTTTCGTTCCAAAAAGAGAGTCAGCATAATATGCTGATGGATGTGTTCGAAACTTCTTTGGTTTGGGTGATGTCGAATGGTTCCATTCTTTGCTCACCCTCTTCATTTCTGGCGGATGGTAATGGACCCAGGTTTCATCTCTGATTACGGTTCATGCAAGTAAGGCATCACCATTCAAGGATCTGCAGAAGTTCTTCACTCACATCAACACGCCGCTGTTTCAATTCTGAAGTCAGCTGCCGGGGCACCCATCGTGCAGACACTATATGAAATCTGAGCACATCGTACATAATATGGTGTGCTGTACCATGACTAATCTGTACAGCACAATGGTACTACCACAATGTCACCCAATGTCATTAGGCGGTTTTCCATTACGGTGGCTTCAACTGCTGCTGTGGTCTTGGTAGTCGTGACACAATGTGCCTGGCCTGGACGTGGAGCCTCAACTACAGACAGCACACCATTTGTGAACTTCCTACACCATTCATACACTTGCTGCTGTGACAAACAGATATCCCCATACTGACCTTCATTCTGCGATGAATGTCCTTAGGCTTCACACCTTCACTTTGCAAAAATCTAATCACTGAATGCTGTTCGTCTCTGGTGCACGTTACTAGTGGGGCAGCCATCTTTATACTGTTCCTGCACCGGTTTTTGCACATATGCACTCTGCTGCCAATTATGGGATATCTGGCACATTATTTAAAACATTTGTACCAACTTACAGACAACTAGCACCCACTTTCGATTTTATATTACACTTTTAAGGTTTTCAGCTGACTCACCCCCATGCATCTTCTTGTTGCCCTCTATCAAATGAAGTAATATTATCACTTTGAAAAAAGACCAATTATTTATTAATGAAGTTGGTGATCTCAGGCTTCACTTCATGGAAGTTATTAATATACATGGTTGGAATGAAAGATATTTCGTACTTTGAAAACTGTGGAAAAGTACAAAATATCTTTCATTCCAACCATGGACAATTAGTTATTGTCGAGCAACCTGGATAAAAGCCATGCTGTTCCTCATAACATTTTTTTAACAAATGCCTAATAGTGTCAAGCACAGGATTTTCAAAAACTTTGGCAATTTGTGACAGAATTGGTATTTGTCTATACCTTTTAATATTGGATTTATCTCCAGATTTAAAAAGGGGTACTATATGGCTGGATTTAAGAATCTTTGTGGTGTTATATTAAATTGTGGAACCAATAAATAACTCAGTCATAGGTAAAGCTATACATATTTCAAAACTATTGGAGGTATACCATCTGGGCCAGACATTCAGTGATTTCTTATGTTTCTTATGTACATTTTGAGTAGTTACAGATTAAAAGGTTTATAAAAAGTCACAACCGACGAAACACTCTATTCCCATGATATTAACAATGGCCATAAAATCCCTCACAATAGTGAGATTCTTTCAATAAATTGGACTTTGACTGTATAGAACATCACTATTCCAATTTATATTGGGTAAGTTACAATCACCACATAGTAACTTCAGTGCTTTTAATACAGTTACATACTTATAAGTTCTCTATAGGAGGTATATAAACAGATACAACTACCATAAAAAAATTTCCACTTATGATCTTAACAAACTTGTTCAATATCTTGTGAATTCAAGGTTATACAAAAATATTATAGTCTATTATTCTAAAAATTTTTAAAAATCTAAAAAAAGTATTATTCACAGCAATAAGGACAACACTTTTATTCTTAGTAGTCAATCTTTTCTATTAATTGAATAATGTGGCAGTCCAAGTTCCACATTTAATATATCACTGTCAAGATTTGTTTTAGTAAAGATAAAGACATCATAATCCAAATAAATCATACCTTCACAGAGTTGAGAAATTATTTTATTTTAAACCACTCACATTCTGGTAGTCGATAGATTACTTTTTTAATCTCTTTTGTTAAGGATTCATAAATCAGCCATAGGAAGCTCTATATCATATAGTAACATTATAAAATTAGAAAAGATTTGTATGTGATACTTTGGGAAATTTTAATAATTTCTTTATTTGGCACAGTCGATCGTCAAAATAATGTGATATGTGTATTTAGTCATAAAATGCTCCAGTTAAAAGCTATCCGTCTCTTCTGGAATAGTACCATACAAAAAGAAATAACTTAGCCCCATTTGATTATTAATCAAGAATTATCAGCTGGCGGCATACCAAATGAATCAGTAATTGTAGATGCATGATGAGATGCCACATGCTGATGGTGATGGTGAATACCTGATGATGATATTCACCATCAGCACCTACGTACTGAAATAAATTGCTTTTATGTGTAAATATATAGATGCTGCCTTGCTTGTTGTTTGTAACCAGTATAAATGTCCTTATAGTCTGTCATATATAATAGTGCCTGTTTCTATATGCTTTTTATTTCTTGGAAGGTTTATATATGAAGGTACATTATTAGTTGATTGTTATGTCCTCTTTATTTTATTAGCGTGGAAGAAATGTAATGGATAGCTATAATATCCCATCTCCTTTTTGTGCTAGTAGAATGCTCTTCTTGTATTTTTGTAAATCTTTTTTCTTGTTTTCATTTTGGTATTAACCATTAATATGAAATTTGTTAAGCAAAACCTTGATCACTAGTGTTTTCATAAATCAAGTCATGTAAAACTTCTTAGTATCCATATACGTCTATTGAGGAAAATCTCTTTCATTGTTTAATTAGAAATGTTTTGCTATTACTCAATGACGTGTAGTAATTACATGGAATTGGGGTATATTTAAGGAAATAAAAGTCTTCATATTTTTCCACAATTTATCAACATGCTGTTCCTAACTTAGGGAAAAATGAGTATTTATCATTTATAATTAGTGCATATATATATATATATATATATACACTATTTGTCATTATTTACTGGTATCCTCATTGTTGTTTATTTTTGGTATGGGGGAAAAGAAATATCTGATAAGGAAAACATATTAGTTTCAGTTGTATGGTTGGGACAGCTTGATATGTATCACAACTGTATCATTATGCTTTAAAAATTCTGTCTTCCTATATTTCACTGCATAGTTTTGTGCTCAGAAATATGCACACCACCCAGTGTGCAACAATAATGTATATTGACTCAATATCAGTTGTAAGAATTAAAATTCTTCATTTCTCACCCATACAAAAGGAACAGGTTGATATGTGGAATATTTATGGCAATATTTATTATGACTATATTTCTTTGTATATCCTGATTTATAGAGTACTGTTATGGTTCAAATAGCACAAATAGAATATCACTCATCCAAGGGATATCCAGGAGAAATTTATAATCACATAAAAATATATAATTTGAATCCCTGAAATTAATAATAGATATGTATTGTTACCTTTATTTTTGTTAATATATGCTGGTGTAGCAAGCCCCCATTATATTTTTTCTTGAATCGTTATTTTGATCTATGAAACTTGTTTATGGCAGTTTGAACAAACAATATCTTTTGTCAATTTGAAAGTAATAGTAATAAGCTATAACATATCAAGCCTCACAAGTGATTAGTTTTAGTGACAGCATACAAATTAATTCATCTCTCGTTTTATGAATGAATTTTAATTCATTGTATTTTAATGTGATTATTCATCTGGAAGAGATTTGATCATGAGGTATGACATCATGAATGTCTTGACCTGCCAAAATGTTGGCAGTTTATCACAATTTATTTACATCCTGCATAGGCTATGCATTTTCCACTTAAACATCTCCATTAAGTCATTACAAGCCTTATAACCACATACCTATGGAGTCTTTTTTAGAGTTTGAAAATGAGGAAAATAGAAAGCTCATTGCCAGTTTACCTAATTTTTCATTCATGTATGGAAATAATTATTATAATGTATCATGTATACTTGGAATATTAACTGAAAATCTCTTTATTCTGTGAAGTCCCATTAAGGCAAATAGGGACATTTTTCTTAATTTCCCTCCTGCCATAATGTTTTCCTTGTTTTACTTACCCTGCTGTTTAAGTAAATGTCATAATAAATCTCTTTGATCAAGTAGATATCTCATTGGTGTATTGTAGCAAATACTGTATTGAAAGATATATTTGAAATAATATTAATATTGAAGATGAAATTGCTTGTTAAAGTCAAGGTTGGCTTAATTTTGTTGCTTGGAAATGAATGCTGAAAAGCATTATGTGAAATAAAAAAGCTTCCATCCTGAGAGTATGACAAGAACAAACTCTGCCATTGTGAAACTATAAATTGAGTTAATTTGCTTAATTTACATTAACTTCAAAAGAGCAGCTATATAGGTATATTATAAGACTTAACTCATGATTTCTGTTGAAGTGTGCTTCTGCTGTTGAGATTCAGGTCAATTTAGAATATTTTTTCTTTTAAGCCCCTTGGTTAATTCATGCTAAAAAGTTTAAGGATTGCTTGAGCTCTTGGTATAATGAAATGTTTGTACTGCTGTTTTAATATCATTTAATTTTTGTTGTGCATGACACATTGTTTATTTTTATCATTTATATTTCATTTTATATTTTTTCTAGCTTTAGCTAGTCGAAGCTTCATTGCCTATGTCTGTAGGCTTTGCTTAAATTTCTCCAAAATTAATTTACAAATTCAAATTGATATACTATTTGCTTTCTATCATCTATGTCCTGCATAACTCTCTGACTGTGACAAATGTTTAAGAGTTATGATGTTATATTATAAAACAATGCTACAGCCTATTATATCCCTTAGAATGGTATCATAGCTTGGTGATTAAATCTTGAATCTTAGAATTATGCTTGCTGTCTTGAATTTTACTATACAAAAATTAGTTCTGCATGGTCTTGAGTATAGTATAAAGTATTTGTAGATTGTTGCTATTTTACATTTTTAATGGATTTCAATCTTGAAACACCAAATCGTGTGGAAAACTCTAACCTGATTCAGTAACTGAATCAAATTGGATGCATTGCATGATATTTACAGTAAAACTTAGTTTTAATGTTTCTTAAATTAATATTGTTGGTAGGTAGGAGCAAAACAAAATGCCACAAAAGATATTTCTAAAGAATTTATCACAATTTACCTATATTTTCAGGTAGCATTAAAAAAAAAGTTTTCCAAATGTTGTACTTTGAATGAAGTTGAAAAATCAAGCCAGAATATAACATGGAAAATGTTTACACTTATTCAATTATTCCAGAAAAGTGAGATATGTCCTGGTTTCCTTTTCAAAAGTCATAAACTTATATTGCTTTAGGATAGAAGAAAGATCTTGTTGGTTTTCTTTTTCCATGCTAAAAGATAACAGTTGGTTTCAGTTATTATAAATGAGAAATGACTTAAATACTAGAATGTATATCCAATACCCAATTGTATAATCTAAATACCCAAAATGTATATCATATATAGTCAGCAAAAACAGCTCTGCTAGGTGCCATTACTTGAATTCTATTAACCTTTCCTACTCATACTTTTATGAGTTCAAACAATTCTATTTTTTAAAGTGAGATGTTATTTTTAAAGTGAGATGATTTTTATAGTGATATGTTTTTAAAGTGAGAACAAAATGTTATCATCATTTGCCTGCAGAATACTTTTCTAAAAGTCTATGTATGCCTTTTTATTGAGTGGATTGAATGAGTAATACTAAATGGTGGCTCTTGTTAGATATGTATGACTACCAGGGGTAACATTGACGTAGTAGTGCATTTTCTTCTACAACACTTTTGACTGGTGTGTGCCATCATTTTAAAGTACTGTGGAAAATGTAAATCATTGTTGTACTTCCATGATTCCAAGTATAAACAGACTAGACTTATTTAAGCATAGAGCCGGTCTTATGCAGGGTCACTTAACACTTTATGCTACTTATCAAATAGACATTCACTGTAGTTGAATGCAAAAACAGTATTACTTTAATTTAAATACGCAAATTTAAGGAATTAAAATAAAGTCACAGATATTGTATGTATCTCTGTTTCCTGGAATTCCATTAAAAATTAAGAGTAAGTTAGTAATAAATGAGTATTATTACAGGTTAGAAAAATAGTAATGGACATTCATTGATACATTTCTTATGCAAAGATTTTGTATCTACATAGGAACTAAATCATTTTCCCTGGTTGAACCCAATGATTTTTCGAATGGGGACTGCTGATAGAAAATGTATTAAAAACAAAACTAGCTTTTTAAAAATTGAAATCCTGGTCAACTGCTGGGATACTTTGATTCATTTTAAAGCATTAATTCCTATTTCATGATTTTTACTTTTTCTTCATGAACAAGTGAAGGACTTTGAAGAAGGAATTTATGCCTTACCTTAGCCAGTTTAACCAAAGCTGAAAAGTGAATTCTGTCTCTCAGAATACTCTAGCTTATTGAAATTGAATCCTCTTGTGTCATAACAGGAGATGGCATATTCCTTCATGACAAATGCTGAGAAACTTTAATGCTGACAAAACTTTGGCACTATAATTTTCACTCAGGTTTGAGTTTTTCATCAACTTCAACACTGCTGCCAGTTGCTGTGCTTTCCAACTAATTATTTCCTTTTTATTAATATTGGTAGTCCTTGTTGCAGAAACTAGAAAGATACCTATTAAAAGTGAATCTCTACCAAGACAACACTACATCCATGCCTGGAACTAGCAAAGATAAAAGAGCTGGTCCCAGCAATGTTAACTTTGCAGAAGCAGCTCTTGTTGTTCAAGGCTCGACGAGAATATATGGGAAGAAAGTCGATCTTTTGTTTAATGCTGCAGTTCAACTATTTCGCCTCCTAAGGTAAATATTATTCTTTTATTGCTATAGTAAATTAAAACCAATTATTATTTGTAGTAATTATGCACCAATAGTAAAACACTAATGACATAATTTGCATTGAACTTTTGGAGTGTAAGTAAAATGTGTCTATTGTCATTGTATCTAGTACTTCCTAAAATTGCTAAGCCTTTCCTTTTTAAATCAGGAAACTTGTCATAAATCCCAATTTCAATTGGTACCTTTGAATTAGTCACCTCATACAATAATTCCAGTGATTTCCCCATTGCTAAAAAAAATGCTGGAAGTGCTCTGACTGTAGAATGTTCAAGAACTGTTGCGATTCCACTTAGCCTTTTCAGTGAAGTCACACTGCCAAACTTTCAACTGGGATTTCATTTTAGGGATCAGGTGGTGGTCACAAAGGGTTAGGGACAAATAGGGTGGTTGGGGGATAGTATATTGTTTGTCCTGAGCTCAAACAAATGAGGTGTATGCATGCTCTTAGTCATGTTTAATAATGCTTTATTTAATATTCAGTATGACTTAGTTTAGAAAGTAAAAGTAAATAGAAAAAGTTTATAAAAGTTCCAAAATAAATTTTCTTTTTTCATACCCAGTGATAATTAGGTAATACCATACGAAATATGCAAGTATGTGTATGGTCAAAATAATAGATTATTTTTGTCATGTAATTACATAGAAAATATAACATAAGCATACATATGAAAATAGAAACATTTTTATACACACTGCGTTATTAAGCTCAGTCAAAAACAACATATATTTGGTGTTGCTTTTGACTTACCTACTGGGTCTCATTCATAATTCATCTCATTCTTTCATTAAACTTATTTTATGTTTTCCTGCAGCACACCATTTGAAGAGCAGGAGGAAGATGACGAAGATGAAGCTGGGCCCGCAGATACTCCAAAGGCACCAAAGAGCAGTAAAAAGCTACGACTTGGAATTGAAAACAGGGATTTGGCAGAAGACATTGCTCTGGTTGATGGGATGAAGGAAGGTACGTTGGAAGATACATGAAAAATAATCTAAAGACTACAGAAGTTATTCTCCAAGTTATTTCATAGTGTAAATTATGTAACATTTTTTATTAAGATGAGTGATAAATTTACACCATTTGAGTGTGATACGTCAGAGAAGTTGAAAGAATGATAGAGCCTTCTTTTGCATCTTAAGGGTGATTCTGGTGTTATTTACCTTAATTCTCTCCAGCTACCCACTGCTTTTAATTCTTAGAAATATCACCAAAATAATGTAATATTTCTCTAATCCTTAAGTAACTGCCCCTCCCAATGACTTTTCATCTCTTTAACCCTGTCTTCCCTCAACTGCTTCATTCTTCCTCTAACCTTGCTCTGAACCTGAACTGTCATGTCCACGACTGGCACCAAATTCCTTGGTGGCTTCAATGACCCTAATTTTATAATTCATCTGCGATTCAGTTTTATCAAATCCTCTTCGTTGCTCCTCATTAACACAGCGGCAAGGAATTTTCCCTGAATCTCCCTAGGTTTCCAAAGTGATTCCTCTGTACCAAAGAACTTGCTCTTGCTTTTAGTTCCAGTGACCAATTCTATTCTTTGCCAACTTGAAAAGTTTTTGAAATTTTAGCTATTCACTTTCATCTTTTCAACATAGTTTTCCCAAGCACAGAACCACTAGCTCAGTAATTATCCACATAATTCAATTTTGTGTGCTCTGGAAAAGGAAACTGAAGCACTGTTTTGTTTCATGATTCCTCTAAATCTTGCAGTAACATTGACCATAAGATTCTTCCGAAGAAGCCTTTTTCCATTGGCATAAAGGGTCTATGTTTCTTTCGGTTGCAGTAGAGGGCAAAAGATATGACACATTGCATCTCTCTAGGTTCATTGGTTTTATATTCTGTGTGTACTAACTTCATTATATCCTAATCTCACTTGGACATGTTATAGTCTTCTACAGATGCTGTCTCTCAGCACTTATCAAAATGATCTAGCAACAACTGCTTAAAACTTAGTGTTAACAAGTCCCATACATTTTTACATAGCAAAAATTAATAAGAAAAAGAGTATTGTAACAGTATGTAAAAGCTTGTTGGGGAAACCATTAGTTACTGACAGTCTAAAAATTATGGATACCCCAGTTTAAACATAATTTACAAGAAAATTTGTCAGCTAATCTCAACATAATTGATAGCAAGTTTTAATTTGTTTTTTATTGCATTGTATGGTATGTGACAAACTTTTTACTGGCTTTTCTGCTGCTGATGCTTAAATAAAATAGCAATTTTTTTCAACTTCCAATGGTTACCCAAAACTTTAAAACTCTGTAAAACCACAAGAGATACATAGTGCCACCAACCTTAACATTAGTTGTATTAATCCTTTATTTAAATGTTTACCCACTATTTTGGTCTTTAAATTAATGCAAAAGAAGTTGCTGTACAAATATAATAAACTTTCCCATCACCAGGTGGCAGTATGCAATCAAAGTTTGCACCATTTTAAAGTTCTTCTTTGTTGTACCTATATGAATGAGGAAATAATGCTAAAATGTTAAGTTTGTAGTCAGATTTGTTACTGATTTTTATTTGTTTGCATAGTAAGAGTAAGGGTCAAGCTCCAACCATTTATTGCCCTTGCCCTGGAACATCGTGAAAATTGTGGACTTAAAAACATTGTTCCTCCAAGGAGGTAATTTTTTTGGAAAGGAATGCATATTTAGCAAAAATATGTATTATTAGCTTTTTTCAATTCTCATTCACTCACTATTAGACAGAGAAATACATGAAAATATCTAAATTTCATGTGCAAGCAGCACTTCTGGGATTGTGTTTTGCTTTGGAAAGAGGTAGCATTGCTAATGAGACAACATTTTCCAGTTTTCTCTACAGGAATATTCTGAAATATGAAAGTTTTGGAATTATAAGATACCTCAAGAAAAGTGTGTTGGCTCATAAAAATTTGATAAATGCCATTAGCTTTGGCTGAGAGTATTGTTGGAATCTAAGCAATCACTAAATGCTTTAACTGCACTTAAATTCAACACTTATGTTATATCTTATGAAATGAAACAACTGTTCCTAATGAAGATAAAGTACACTCGGATCAGTTTTTAAAAGATTTTGTTGTGCTTAAGGAAATTGGTATGTTGGATCTAAAAGTAAGTTTCGTGATTTTTTATGAATTCTGATTTCATCACAATTGTATTGAAATTGCTTTTCAGCAATAAAGATTCATTTTTTATTCTAAGTATATAACATTGTCTTTAGGAAGAAAATTTGGATTAGACCTCTTGGAAAGCATTATTGAATTTCTCTCATCCAGCTTCAAAACTTTTTCTTCTTTTTGCTTCTATTTTAAATTCAAGTTGGTATTATTTAATAATATCTTTATTTTAATGGGTTTCATATCTGTGTTATTTTATTTTCAGTTAGAGCAGTAAAAACTAATTTTTAGTTACATTTACTTAATGCATATAATGATGAAAATAATTAGAAAATGAAATATTTCAACTCATTCAGTCATGTTAAATAATATTAATTTTCATGATGAGCACCACTTTTCAGTGAGATCTCTGTAGACTATATAAAATGATTTTTTTTCTGCTTAACAGATCTGTATTATTCACAACTATGTTGTGAGTGGGCATCTCTCATGCCAGTCCAGTAACATTATGATCAAACAACATATAATAATAACATACATGGAAAAGTGCTACATCTTCTTTTAATATAGACTTTTATCCAATTAACATTGTGTCGGTGTCCCCTTTTACCAGCCACAGGATGCAGATATCAAATTTCAAATTCATTAAAAAACTTTCTATCAAAATAAAAAGTTGTTGTTAATTGTTACTGTTAATTGTTAAACTAAACTGTTAATTAAATTCTTAAACAAATCTTGTCAGCTTAAATAAAAAAACTTTACTACCTTTTTTTTATTTCACAACAAAGTATAAAAAATTATTTTTCTTTTAGGACAGAGTAATAGGTTAAATAAATGTTTAGAGTTTGGTTCGGTATTAATATCATGCCATAAGCAGAGGAAAATATAGATATTCCCAAAGGTTGAACTATGCATTAAAGATGAGAAAAAATTAAATTTTACTGTGTACATGTATAGTAGTTGTGACTTCATTTAATCATCTGTTGTACAATAAATACATTGGTGTTGTCAAGGTTAAAATACTCTAGGTGAGAATAATAGAATAAATTACACATAGGTAAGATAATAGACATTATTTTGGAATATTTAAGTTCAAAGTATTCCACCAAAGAGTGCAAAGATTTATATATGAACCATTTTTCTAGCGCCATGTGGTATGGTATTTAGTATTATAAATGCTATTCATCCTAACTTCAGCCTTCAGTTGCCCATGCTCTGCAATCAACTTGCAGGGAAAACCTAAACTATTTGATAGGCCTAATTTATCTTGGTAAAGAATAAAGGTGGCTATTGGCCTCTCAGCTGCGGCAGCCTCGTTATTTTGTGACAACTGTGTGCTGGAAAAAAGTAGCCGTGGTATTCTTCCTTTCTAGTGCTGGAAAAGGTTTAATGGGTAGAGGACCCAAGATGACCCTTATTGACCATGTCGCCCATTTCCTTCCGAGGGGATAGTAGAGATATGATTGACCATAGTTAAAATATTTCATGCAGAAATATATCCAAATATGCACTCCATATTTACTTTCTTTGATAACTAATGATTATTTTGATAACAAATAGTATGTAAATACTTCGATTTTTAACTAGCATTCTAATGAAACTCAGAGAGAACTAAGGGAAATGATGAGAGGGGTAAGAGGAGAAGTTCCCTAATCTCGACGCACGGAATGCATTCATCAAATTGATCAGAGGGTCTTGAACCATCATAAATGGCTCCGGAAAGTGCACCCATTTCCAGAACAATAAAAAAGTGTGACCATTTGAACCTTTTTAGAAAGACCGGGCCATTAGATTTGAAAAGTCTAGGGAGGGGACGAAGGTAGCGATCATACAAATTATATATATATATATATATATTGGTTCGAACACTAGTGGAACGTACAGAGA
>WURS02271788.1:0-18991 GCA_011762765.2 Rhinocypha anisoptera
TGTATTACCTGATGATGACTTTGTAAGTCGAAACCTGGGTAGTCACCAAAAATAAATTGTGGAAATTTACCAAGTTGGTTTTTTCATTTCACTACGATGATTCGTTTTCACCATGTAATGGCCGACACTATCAACCCTACTGCATATATATTTAAGCTGCCTGTGTGCCAAACACCATTCTTGTGGGTGCATGTGTTTCTTAGTTTTTATCAAAACATGATTTTTTTTGGTCTGCAAATTCCATAATGGTTGATGCAAAGAAGCAAATGATCTGCAATTAGTTTTATTTCGAACTCAAGAGAACTACTGCTGAAACCCACTGAATGTTATAAAACTTTTATGAGAGCCAGCTCTAACCAAAAGAGGACAGTAGAGTAGCTTAAGCTCAGGAATGATTCCCATGAGATTTTTGAGGATGTTAAATATTTGCATCCAATATCATCATAAACACCATATCACCAAATCATAAAAAAGATCTCAAAAGTGCATAAAGTGATCCTTGAGGTCTGAAGGAAAACAATCCTTGATGTTTTTAAGATTGGACTGTACAAATAGGAAGTACATATCATGCACGTTCTAGATAAAATCTGTATGAAGGTTTCTGGGGCTTCAGTTTGAAGGTCTTCCAGTTTGTTCTCTAGTTCCAGTCTGTAATACTTGTACAACAGTTTTTCCAGTGTTGCAGTCAGCATGCTGGCAAAACTGTCATATGAGGTTGATACTGACCCTGCAATGCCGGTGAAATCGTCATCTGAGCAAAATGGACACATGTGGCATATGACCTCGAAGACCTTCTTCAAACATTCTATCAGATTTACTGATAACTAGATAAATTTAAGCCATTAATCTATTATTTGATCATAATTGGTATCATCACAAGACTGGAAAGAGTTGGTTGAGGGAAGTAAAAAGTTGGATGTATGTTTTGGGAAATCTTGAGCCTGAGGTGGGAATGGGAACTACAATAATAATTTTTTTTAAGTAAAGTGAAATTAAGACCTCAAGTTTCTCTTTTACATTAACATATTTTAGGATATTGCTGTTAAAAACATCAGAGCAGGACTCAAACCCATTACCTTTGGATTAGCAGGTAGATACCTAAGCTTCCCAGCAGCCTAACTGGGACAGCAAAGATTGGGTGGGTAGTGTGAGGCAGAGAGGCGAAGAGATAATTTTTAAAGTCTTTGATTATGATACTTAAAGCAGTAAAGTGATTGAGGCTAATTTAAAAATTGCACAGAATATGTGCGACAAAGAGAGAAATGATGATGATAAGAGAGTGTATTGAATTATGATATCTATTGGTAAACCTGGAAGAGAGTAGTATTGTGAACTCTTCCGAGAATAAGATTGTGAATATGAACTCGTATTAGTTGTGGATAAACTGAGATACAAGAATTAAGTATTTAAAAAAAAGCACGAGTAGAAGGTTTCAGGTTTAGAGAAAGTTCTGGTTGAGTAAATTTGAAATTGGGTATAATACCAAATGAAATGCATAGTTAGAGGAGTAATTTGTGGCCAGTGCATTAAAGATAGTAATCAAAATATCACAAGCAAAGAGATAAATAGCCTTGAAGTAAAAACATACATAGTATATAAAAAATATACATAGTATATATAAAAATAAATTAATTTAAGTTAATAAAACCGTAAGGGTAAGTATAATATTTTGTTAACATTTCTTCCCTCCTAAGCAATTAAAAAATTATTTATTAAAAAAATGGGACTGATAGATTGGGCAGTGGCATTTGTTGTACATACCCCAGTGGCCAATAGATCAGCCCATTGGGACCAAAAGGGTTTAGGAAGTAGTTCCAGTTCACGAGCACAACTGATTTCAGTTGAACTCCTGCACAGGAAAGTCAACATGAATAAGGTTTGTTATTTTAGATGGAAACGAAACATGGACATTAAAAGTCACTGAGAAAAGAAAATGAAAAATAATGGAAATATGCCACTATAGAAGAATTTTGTAAATCAAGGGTCACATGAAGTACTTCATAGAGGTAGCGAAAAGAAGTTTATGAACAATATTTTTAGAAAAAAGAGGAACACTAATGGGACATGCATTGAGGTATGATAAATTAGTGAACATTGTATTGGAATCAATTTAAGTATTGAAGAACTTTTGCTGTATGCTGAGTAGCTGTTACAGATCGTACGGTAAGACTAAACAACTACGAGCTATAATGAAGAAGTTGGCAGATGACAGATATATGTATGCATACAAACAGCATCCAATGAATTAATATTGCCTGAAAACGTACCTCATTGGAGATGGCTTCGCAAGTGATGATAATACAGCTAAAGAGGAAGAACAAGAAGGCTATCCACACTAGTGCGAGTGGTAAGTTGATGTAATCAGTCGAGCTCCTCAATTGGAAGCGGAGAGTGGCATAAAAGAACGAAAAGGTCGCATCGAGAAACATGACCAGAGTGAGAAGTAAATTATGGGTTCCGTATAACTTGATCGACTCGCGACACAGTTTACACAAACTCAGATGTTTTCTCGCAAGGAATCTGACTTTTGCAAAGTGAAGTAAATTTAAATTTGATCTCTCGCTCAGTGTTTTCTTGGGGTGGCCGTGGAGACTCTCAGCGCGTTCGTCTGAATCATTGATTGATGATACAATCTCGTCGTTCAAGGAATGCGTGAGCGTTTTGATCAAGATCAGGATGCCGTAAAACTGAAAATTTAGGGTTACCGCCACCATTATCCAGAGAAAATTGAATACGGCGTTAACGATGCTCGGTGCGCCGCTATTGGAGCTGTACAGAACTGTGATTTCCCAGGAATTGTAAGCGAACAAAGCCGCCGTGAGAAAGGCGTGCAGGAGCTCGTGCAACAGCTTCCGCCCGTCGACGGCGTTCCATTCGTTTTCAGCGATTTTATAGAATAGCGATTCCATTCCCGAGAGATTCGTGATGAGCGATGTCACACACAGCATCCCCATCAGATATTCACCGATGAACCACAATCGTAAAATCACGAATCCCTTCCCCGATGTGTCCGACTTAGTAAGTGGCACGTAAGTGACGGACAGGAACGTCGCGATGCTCTTTACGACGGTGCTGCACGTTAAACCGATCCGAAGCATTCTCTTCGGAAATGGATTGCGCCTGGAGCCGCGTTTGATTAAGTGATACGGGGCCAGCACCACGAGGCAAGGGGACTTCATTATCGGCGGCGGCTAACGCGAAGGGAATGCTCATGTCACTGTGCATTCCGATTTGGTCTTTCGGGCTAGAATTTCGGGAGCGGGGGGAAGAGGGAGCGTCGAGACCTCTTGCCGTCGAATTAGTGCTAGAGGTCGATGAGACGACCATCCAAAAAGTAAACTTTACGGCGGAAGAAGGCCGGGGAAGCCTTTTCGATTGCTTCTTTAACGATCACCAATCCTAAATACATCCAGGGGCTCCAAGGGGAAATAATAGGAACATGTGATAGTTCAAAGATTTTGGGCATTGTAAATTAAACGAGAAATAGCAAATATCTAAGTTAAAGGACTTAAGAAATACGTACCAACTAGGTCAGAGAAAACGCGGCGTCACTCAACGTCGTAAAAATCTCACGGGAATGACTGAATACATAGCCTGGGAGGAAACACTTTACAGGCATGATTGACAAATCATCAAATTTTCCCGTGAAAATGCGTCGACTGCTTCAATCCCCCATTCACAACGATTTAGGAAATTAAGTAATTTGCTGCAGGAAAAACTACAAGTGATATTAATGGAAGAGCTTTCTGAGATGTGAAAGTGTTCAAATCCGAGGGACCGACATTTCTATTTCCACTGCCGGAGATATTTGTTCAAATTATTGAAGAAAGCCAATATTCCTTAGATGGTAAACTGTCGTAAATATTTTCAAAATCACTGAATATAAGGCAGGAAATACAAACAGACATAAAAAGTAAATGTTAGAATCACGTCAAGTCGTGACAGGGTGAAAAATGTCCAACAGTAGGTCACGGACTTTAGATCTACCTGTGTTCTGAAAACAAGCCTTGATCCAAACAAGCCAAGCTTAAGTTGTATATTAAAAATTGACCAATCCAGAGATTCTTATCTATTATCTAAATTAATGGCATGATAGCCCAGTGGGTTGAGCGCTTTGCTACTCAGCGGTGCTCTCGAATTGAATTCCTGCTGACTATTCCGGATACATTCATCTCAATCCAGAATGAGTGACTTTATGGATACCAGATCTTCCTGGGAAACCACAGGTGGCACGGGTAAAGATAATGGAGTCTCTACTCTGGTGTATAAATTGTCACAAGTCGTATGGAGTAGCACTAGAAGACTTCCATCCTCACCTTTCCAACTCACCTAAACTACCCACAGGGTGGAAGAATGTGTGGATGTATCGCATAGCTTTCTAAATTTAAAGGCAATTTGAGTTATCAACTTTTGACATTTGATATTTTTCAAATTTAGAAATATGAAATCGGCTTCAACATTTTTTCCTCCAAGGGTTCAAATTTCGTGAACAAAAAGTGCCGGTTGGGTCTCCCAAGATCAGTCCCAACGGGTGGTTATCCACAAGTAAATCCCGCTTCTTCATCCTTATTCACCAGCAAATATGTTAATCCTGGGAATCGGTATCCTCCAGTATTAATTTTACAGACAATGGGCGTGAGTGAAATCGGTCAGTAGTTGTTTATATCTATCGCATTATTAAATACAGGCTGTGGTGTTTGCCACGCTCCAGTCCTAGGTAACTTTGTGATCGTTTAGGAATAACCTAAAGATTATTTTCAAGTTTGGAGCCATAACTGACAACATCGTTTTATAAATGAATGGGAATTATTTTAAAGGGGCCTGGCTATTTTTTGTATTCATTTATTTATTTAGCCCTCAATGGCGAAAAATCTTATGTTTATCGCCATGACAAGTAATTACTATTTCGGATATTGGCTCTGGGAAACGATCTATTAGCTATGTTTGTAGCAGTTTTTCAAATTTACTTTAAAACCAATGCCTTTTCTTCTGAGAAAATCAACTGGCTTCTTCCTACATGTTTCTCCCATCGTAACATATTCTACTTTCCAAGTATAAAAACTATGCTACTAATTTTATTTTTTGTGCTAAATTGCTTTTAATTGCCAAGTTAAATATCCATGTATTCTTTATTCTGCCACTGATATTAACTTTCGTCAAGTTTATATTTACCTTCTTACATCCTTAGCCATAGATGTTTTGGACGTGTCCTTCAAAATTTTTGCCACATCCACACAATAGAGTAATAATTAGGTAGGGCGAGTGTTGGCTACTGCGCATTTTGCAATCATTGGTCACGTGACTTAAGACAGGCTGGCTTTTCTGTCATGACTACACCTTTTGTTTATTTATCTATATTAAGAGTTCCATAGGAGTAAAATACCATGTGAGTCATCTCTTCATTATAACTCTATGATCCGCACCGTTGGAAATGGATGACGATGTTCCCTTATTTTCGCCATTCATATATTTAAGTCGTCATCTGGATATAAGAGCCTTGGCATTGCATTTAACTTACAAATGTTTATGGTCACAAGCTCGCGTTTACCTTCTGGTCATTCAGGTTTTGATTGGTTGACACCCACCGTCAAAGCCCAACATGATGAATCACAATAAGAGATGGAAAAGGTCGAAGGAAGATTGGTTAAAAAATATTTAAAATTGAAACTTTGTTTTCCTTAAGAAATGGGTGTGGCCCTGCTGGCCCCATACGGGCCAAATACTATATACCATATATATACGACATAAACAATATCCTGCAAAGGCGAAGCACCAATTCGGTTGTCATTACTGGTCTCTCCGGAGAAGAGGGAACTTTTAGAGCACTGGGTGTTCCAGATAGTAATATGTTTACGCTTGAACAGCTCAGTAATGTAGAACCCCTTTCTCTTCTACATCATTTTCATCAACCGTCATTAAAAGAAGTGGATTGCATCACCAAACTCGCCCAGTCTTTTAGCAGACGCATTCAATATTTTACTA
Organism: Rhinocypha anisoptera; assembly: GCA_011762765.2. Taxonomy (NCBI): domain Eukaryota; kingdom Metazoa; phylum Arthropoda; class Insecta; order Odonata; family Chlorocyphidae; genus Rhinocypha; species Rhinocypha anisoptera. The sequence goes on from WURS02271788.1 coordinate 5,983, forward strand.
AAATTTAAGTACTTAATTACTTAATTTACCTTGAAGTAGTGCTGTGCTGGGATTTTTGTAATTTTGATACTTATGAGAGTAGTAGTGGTAGTATTGTTTATGGCCTGCTTTAATGGCCTGCTTTAACCTCTTCAATTCATAGAAAAGACTCATCTGGACAAACACAACACCCATGCCCTAGGCGGGACTCGAACCAGCGACATTTTGGACAGCCACTGAGCACGCTACCCACCAGACTAACCAGGTCGGTCCCGAAACTTATGAAATTTATTTTGTCAATCTGACACATTAATTAACAGATGTGATATGGTATTTAGAGGTAACTACCAAAGTAACCCCTACGTAGTTTCTTCGGTGATTGCGAGAAACACAGAGCGAAGTAGAAAGATTATCAGCTGTTCATTGTTAAATTTTTCTAAGCGGCAAATGTTTTTAGGAAATTATTTGTCCGAGGAAGAGAAGACAGTATTTAGTACCGGTTAATAGCTTTCAAGAGTTGGTAGAGCTCTGAGCCACTAAACGGGATGTCCATATTCAAGTCTCATTTGACGCTTTTGGACACCTCAGTCCAAGTACGGGAATACAATGATGAAGGGAATTCAAAAGAGGAATTGGCCCCATAAACCTTTATATGAGAATTAACACAAGCCGTTGGGTTTGGCACTAGGTGACGTCTATCCTCACCCAGCAAGCTAACGGCAAGGTTGAATACTGTGGCATTAGGACCCAGTATAAACTTACCTATACCAAGAACTCCTACGAAATTTCGCTCAACAAAATCGACGGAAATAGAGAATATAGTACTGAAGGGGATCACTTTGGTTATAATAGGGAGATGGAACGTCGGAATTATTTTGAGACTAGGAAAGGTGAATTATATCGTGTAGGGGATAGAACAGAGAAATGAAGGCATTATCACTCTTGAGTGCTGGAGTATGGAAATCTAGTTGGGGCCGACCGGGTTAGCCTGGTGGGTAGCGTGCTCGCCCAAAGGTAGCGGGTTCGAATCCCGCCCGGGGCATGGATGTTGTGTTTGTCCTGATGTGTTTTTTCTATGTATGAAGAGGTGCGAAATGACCTTAGCCGTCGAAGTACCCTATAAATTAAAATACTAATACTAACTCTAGTTGGGTATAACAGATTAATACGTATGGGGTATGGCGTTTTTTCAAATCCAATCAGCATTTATATCAGGCCATTTAGATCGGGAGGAAAGATATTTAGGGAAGGGAATATAACGATGAAAGGAAGTCAAAAGAGCTTCCAAAAATAAGTTTCATATGTGGGGTAGCTAGTAGAGGATTGGGTAGAGGGATAGAGGGATGGATGGTAGACCTTAGGCCTCATCTTGAGTACGCTTCGAGTGTTTAGGATCCCCATGAGGAAGGATTACTCTTGGAACTAGATCGAGTGCAACGTAGAGCAGCCAGATTTGCTAAATGCTGTTTTGATCAACGTAGCAGTGTAACAAAGTTATTAGAGGATTTAAGCTGTGAACAACTCGTTGATTGTAGGTTGAAATATCGGTTAAATTTATTGTACAAATTTGAATCAGAATTACTTCAAGGAAGAGGTTAAATGTATATTGAAAACCTCGTCATACTATGGTAGATCAGATAACGCCTGGTGAATCAGGGAGATGGATTGTAGAACAAATAGATTTAAAATGTCATTTTCCCCCGAACCATTAGAGATCAGAATAAACCAGGTCCTATGGATCCTTAGGAAGAATAGTGTATAAATATTTTACTTTCACCCTACATTTTTTATCTCGTTTCCTTTATTATATATTTAATGTTACTTTACTTTATTCCGCATGATATGTATATTTATTGTGTTATTTGAATTCATAAGTCTAACATTATCCCACATGTTGTTGATAATGTTCTAATATTTTATTTTGCATGCGGGTTGCTTCATTCTGAGCACAATGTGTTTCTTAGTATTAGCACTCGGGAGTGAATGTGAATGTTTGGTGGTGGCTTACCTCTTGTCACACGCCCTTGCGGCGGCTTGCGGGGTTAGACGTAGAGGAAGTAGTTAAATTGGGAAGATGAGAAATAGAATATTGCTTGTTGATCAGATAAAAAAAGTGGGAATAAGTACATTCTGCAAACAAAAGAATCAGATAGGAATTGTATTTTCAATACTTAACAAGTGTGATTAATTTTTATTTGAATAAGGTTGAAATGTACTTCCAGGTCCAAAACTTATGCTATTTTTTATTCAAGATGGAACATAAGTAGTAGGTATATGTAGCGTTGATATAAAAAAATCATAAATTTCTTACACAAATGTAGCAGAGGTTTAGTTTTTTTGAGTGTTCTATTCACAAATTTATACGTGAAAGAAAAGACTCGTGTGAATTCTCACGAAATACTAAAGATCCCAATGCGTAATTACAATCTTTTCAATAAAGCAACCTAGAAATGAAGCTCACAAATACTAAGTAATGCGACGAACATATTGTCACTTCTAAATATTTACTATGCACTCTCAGAAAATTTTAAACTTTTTTTCTAGTCATTGTTCCGTGATGATGGAGTTTTTTCACCACTCCTCACTTCTGTCTTATTCTTAAACTCTTGGCTCTTTTTCTCTAACCCTACAGACACTACAAGTAAATAAATAAATTAACATTATGAATACACGCAGACAACAAATTAAATGAGTATTTTCGGTGGATTTCGTCTGATTCGCACACAACAACAAAATTCTCAAGGGGAAATGTATTGGCGAAACTGAGAGTAGCAGGAGAAATGGGGGGAAAATTTCATAATTGAAAAAATATTTTGCGGGTGTTCCAGATGTTCCCTGTCGGTCACGGAGTGACCGTCGTGAATGCATCCATCGTCGAGTTCCGCAACGCACAGCAACAGTCCGTATCCTTCCCGGACAACTGGAATTGCACCAATATAACAAGATGGGTCACAACAGCTGCTGTCATCTATGGAATAAACAGATATGAGAGCATTATTAAGTTTCATTGCATTCCAAGGTAGCATTTAATATTTATAATGCAAAAATGAAATCATGGTACACTTCCTGGCATAGGGCTTACAGAGTTAATAAAAAATCATAGGTTTGGAAGCTGATGTAAATAGTATAATAAACCAAATCGTCAGGTTATTAAAATGTTAAAAAATAAATAAAAATGTTTAACTTCACCATTTTAAATACAGTTGCACTTATGCGCCGAGATGTGCCTTGGAATGAAATTACTATCGATGATATATAACTTTGCAAGCGTAATCAAGAGAAAGCAGGCTATCAGATTTCAATATTCACTGGCTCGCACCAGTCACGATGTTGATTTAAGCACTTTTGTTTTGTTATTCAATATATTTACAATAAATTAGAGTGGAAGGCAATATTATTTTACGGAAAACTTTAAAGAGTACTTAATAGGATCTATTAATTGACAGAATATAAACTTTAAAAAGAGAATTTCCTAGAATACTATGAAAATTACCTATCAATTGCATGCAGTTGCATATGATTAACAGAAAATGTAATAATAATAATTAAAATAATAATTACCGATGTCAGGAGACTGAAGTCAAGGGTGAAAAAGCCGCACGCTGTAAAGCGAACCTTTGTGTGCAGAAGCTGGTGAGAAAAGAGCCGAAGCTGCGAGAATGAAACAGGTGAAACATTAACATGGAGATGAAACATTAGACAATTGTACCAGGTATATGAAAGAATACATGTTGGAGATGTGCCATTAAAATATATTAATATACAGTTAAGCATTACATGAGTTATCATCTCGGTGATTTGCCAGAAATTGATATTTTTTAATGAATTTCTGACCTGGTGTGAAAATATTTCCAGGTTCTCAGAAATGCTATTGTAATAATGTATACCAAAAGGCAGCCACAAAGAAACACTTACTTCATTGGATAAAATAAAAAATATTATATTTTTTAAATGTTTCGCTACCCTGTAACATCCTCGTGAACCCTATTTCTGGCATTTACAATAGTCTCGATGAATACTATTTTAAAATAGTTTGTTCTGGTTTCCGACAGGGTTATGGAATTGACAGGCGCAGAATATTTTCATGACAGTCTAATAACTCACATGATAGTAGTTCACTCAGGAGAAGTTTAATATTTAGATTCCTAATAGAAAAGAGAGTTTTGATATCCTTCAAAATAGTTTTAGACTTTCGTATATTAGCCACATTATATTAAACTATATTTGCCAGTATATTTTTACTTGGAAGTTAGTTATCCTTTTAATTTGTTCGGTGAAGTTAAATTACCAATACAAATATTCATGTTGATAAGTTGAATTGTAATATTTCTTACCTCTCTCCTTGTCTGGTGGTCCTGCACTTTCAGTAGAGCTTCGGAAACTAAGGTTCCAGTTTTGTCAGCCTTATGGTTTCGCCGAGTCCATCAAGAATAGAGTAACAATTCCAATGAGAAACAATCAAAAGAGTAACAAATGATTCAAATTACCAATACAGTGAGTGTATGACCAATTATAATATTCACTGGCCATCTTGAAATTACATAATGTTACATTAGGTAAAATTCGTATGAGATTTAGGTAAAAAATAAAAATTTTAGAAATAGCAAAAAGCATAACGATAAAAATACTACCTTTGGTATAACCTAAAAAAAATGTACCGAATTTTCCCAGTCTATTCATCTAAATATTGGAAATATTCGTACATATGTACTCATTGATATTAGATGACGATCAATGAATGAATAAGTGCGCAACACAGGAAAACATTTCATAGACCCATGATTTTTCTTTAATGAACTACAGTTATTAATGAACGGCTTTAGAATGACAATAAACATTTAAACATCAAATTATAAGAGTAATATGAGGTGAATAAAGTTTACATGTGAAATTTGAATAGATGATTACTACTACTACTACTACTACGAAACATAGACTAATGATTACAAATAATACGTATTCGTACATGTATGAATTGTTACTTCGAGATAAAACTAAATCTGAATATTATTTGCAAAAAGAACGTGACAAATAAAATATCATGAGGTTTTAAGTTTAAATGGTGGAAAATTTGTATGTACACGAAGGATAGAAATTAGTTAAATACAATAAAACTGCTGAAAATTAATATTTATAATTGTTATGATCTATAATGCGTACGCGAAGTCCTTTTCAAAAAAATTACATCAAACTCGGAATTAATTTTTATTGAATGGAGATGAGTTGCAAACAGCTGTGCACATTGAAAACGATTGGTTTAGAAATAGTGCGAATGAGGACAGAGGAGGAGACTGGAATGCATTGAGGATGTTGAGATGGTCATACTGATTGCGCGAGGTGAAGCATTTAGAAACAACGGGATTCGAGTAGAAAAAGCGTTGATCGCACCAAATAAGGTGTTTTTTTTGGAGGAGTTGGATAATATATGAACCTGTACTGAGAGCGGGGGAAATTCATAAAGGGAGGGTGATAAGGAAAACCGAAGAAAGCTGACAGCTGACTTGAGTGATCGGGGAGGTCTTAAAGTTTAGGTGTCTTCAACAGGAATAGGGGTAAAAAGATAGTCGTTTTCCATGAGATATCACTTGAACGTAACTTCAAAGACCTGAAGAAGAAGATACTATAGGCCGGGAGACATTTTAAAATCGATGGAATAAGGTGAAAAGGATAGTGAAAAGCTTTTCGGAAAATTCAAGGTTTAAAAATATAATGGAACAATTACACCTAAACGATATACATTTTTTATGTCGCCATCTCTTTCCTGTGCTCGCTTAAAAATCTTATGGTACTTAGGTGCTAATACAAAATGAGCAGTTTCAGTCTTAGACATACTCTTAATAGATAATTAGAGTATTTAAAAAATGTTAAGCGTGTGACGAAATAATTAAAAGGTGGATTCACTTCACTATGCCGGCGAGAAAGAGAACCCCTTTGAAGTTAAACTGAATTTCTAAAACCACGCCTAACTTTAAAAAATTAAGAATTAAATACAGTTTATCTTGTTTCCAATTGAGCGAATAGAGAACATATGAAGCAACGACAGCTCCCAGAGGCTTAAGACGGAAATCCAGCACATTGCCGTCAGATATTGTCCTCACCAGGAAACTCAGGGGAAAATTACCAATGTCCGAATGATTTCATCTCTTCCATTAGTGAGTCCGATATAATAACTTTAAAGAGCGCGGTGACAGAGAGAAATGATACGGTTCGTGTTTCCGCCCTATTTTTAATTATTCAAGACGCGTCCATTCGCGAATATTAAGAATTCCGTGGGAAAAAATAATACCTACTTTCCTTGCTGAAAAATTTCATTATATGTTGGAGATCCGAAGAGTAAACTGTACTTAAATTTAAGTTTCACCTTTTCGGACTTTACTAAATGGAAATTTTCCATGATGGAAAAAAATAAATAAACTAAGCTAGTTCACGTAATAAATTTATTACACAACCAAGGTTTCGATACTTCGTATCTTCAGACCTGAAGATGATACCAAGTATTATAATCATTGGAGTGTGATGAATTTATTATGTGCGATTTACAGTTTTTTTTAATTTTAGTTATACGCTTAAACAGGCATGAGGGAGTTTAAGGCAATTTTCAGGCCAATGAGAACGTTCTTTTCCTATTTAACAGAATTTCACACGAAAAAGACTCAGTGGAAAGAACTTTTGTCGGCCAATAAAACCAATAACAACTAAAATAATGGTATACATTAAAGAAACAGGTCCCGATAAGATTTTATCCGTTTCACAAATAAGTAAATAATCTGTCCTTAATGAGTTTTAATCAGGTATTTTTCTGACGAGAGGAGGACTTAGTTTCTTTAGCTGATAAAAATATTACAAGAATCTTCGATCCTTTGCATCATAAAGTACGAACTCCTGGCTCATAAAACTAGCCTAGGATAATAGTTATTTCATAGACCTGCTTTAAAAGTAATAATGATAATAACGAGTCTTAATTGGGGCGAGAATGGGACTATGAAGTCCCTTTTTCCACTTAACCCCTTGTCATAAATACAATAACACAATAAATAAAGTTCACTGTGGGGGCCGTCACTTGGTGGAATTCCATGATAGAGTGATGGTTTCCATGATGGAAATATAACAGTTATTTAAAAAACCAACACAATAAATAGAGTAAAATCTTTTACGTATTTAGAGGTTGAGTTTAAAAAGTATAACGATTCCAAGAAAAACAACAAGTTGAGGGCATTGAAGAGCTCTTTTTTTAATCCAAAATCATCCAACCAAAACTAGTGCTTTCTATGATGGTGAAAACTAAAACCATCTATTTTAAATAATGCTAACCCTATATCAGACCAAGATTACTCTACAAAAATCTACAGCTAAATGAAGGTTTAAATTTCTCACTGGAAAACAATTAACACTGTTCACTACCCGTGAGAATTACACAAGAACCACCAGAAAAGAATCGTACCTCGTGGTAGATGGCTTCACAAGAGTTGATTATGCCACTTAATAAAAAAATCAGGATGGAAATCCACACAAACGAGACCGGTAAATCGAGGTAATTTGTTGATTCCCTAAATAGGAAACGGAGTATTACGTAAAAGGAGAAAAAAGTCGAATCCAGTAACACGATTAAAGCAAGAAGAAGATCCTGGGTTCCATACGCTCTGGCTGATTCCTTGCACATGTTACTTAGACTCAAGTGCTTTTCTGCCAGGTATTTGATTTTCGCGGCAAGGGGGGAACTGAGATTTGTTCCCGGAGTTAACTTGTTCGTGGAGTGGAATCGGAGTTGCGTATGTCTTTCGCCTTCCTCGTTGAGTGACACGATCTCATTGTTCAGGGAGAGCATGCGAGTTTTGATCAAGATTAGGATATGGTAAAACTGAAAATTTACTAGAAGCATTCCGAACATCCACAGCAAATTTAAGGCGATGTTAATGGTGTTCGACGCTTTGTCCTTGGCGATGTGACTGGCTATAACTACCCACGAGTTGTAAGTGACGAAAGCCCCAATGAGGAGGGTGTGGGAGAGCACTCGCATCCGCGACTGCCTGAGGTTTAGGCCACCTATAACGCCTGCCCCGTCGTCGTATTCAGCCATTCCCCGGAGTAACGACTCAACCCTCGGAACATTCCTAAAGAAAAACGCTCGATTCAACATCGCCAGGAGATTCTCAGCGATGAACCATACGTGGAGTATTAATAAATCTGTGTCGGTTACTTCCGTCAAAATAAACGGTATGCTCAGTGAAGTGACGATGTAGGATATGAAGGTGTAGGATAAGCTGATCCGAAGCACTCTCTTCGACGATGAGTCGTCCTCCTTCCGTCGGCGTTTGCTCAAGTGGAACGGTGCCAGGCCCACTAATCTACTGATCTTCATTAAGGGAGCCAGTGCAAAGTAGATGTCCTCATTACGACGCATTCCGAGACCGACGTGGTCTTCACGGAGGAAACACCGGGTGGGGGTGAGAGAATTAGAGAGGTTAGGGAGGGGCGCTTGGTGACGGTTTGCCATAAGAAAACGGTGGAACTACTACTCAAAGAGAAAACGTGAGTTAGCCTCGAGGAACACAAATAATTCCACTAGAGTGCATCATCAAATGACCCTCCTTCAGGCAAGCGCATGCGAAAATGATAAATCGAAAGCGGAATATAATAGGAGACAATGCAGACAACGAGTTACCAAATGAAGATAAATTGTGTTGCTTCATAAGTCTGTCGAATTATTAAAACAAGTATGTGGAATGGTGGGTCGAAAACATAACGTAAGGCTCAAAGAACACAAAGGAACCCTGCGACAGCAAATGAAATGACCTTTCGCGATGCAAGTCCGAGCTGCAATGATAAATTGAACGTAGAATATGATCAGAAAAAATTTGTGCCACGATAAGCCAAGAGAAGGAAATTTTCACGAGTAAAAATGAAGTAGTGAGAAACATTATGGATGTAAAAACGCACGATATTTAAAGTATTATCTTTCGGTTTGGATACAGATCGTCGGGCGACCTTGAACACACCCTCCCATTTCTCTAGTTTCTATTTCCCCTGAGAGTACATAAATAAAAAGTATGTACGTATAATTCCACCTCCAAGGTCTTCAGCAAAATAAGCCCCTGGAGAACACACTGACAGCAAGGGGTTCGGTGATTCTTCCTTCGCTCAACTCATGAGAGAGTTATGCACAAGTGTCACGTAAAGATCTATAGTCTAAACTGGTTAGGACGATACATCAATTCATTGACCGAAGAAATGAAAATTTTAAATTAAACTTAATATTAAACTTAAATATTAAACTTTCGTTCGTTGACATACCTACGGGACTAAATGAAGCGCTTTAACGAATTAAGAGTCATCAAAGTAAATAATTTCCTGTATGTTTCAATTAATTTTTTAAATCATTGTCATCCTAAATGAGGATTGCAACTCAAATCCTCAAAATCAATACGCATTAGAAAATTCACTCACCTCCCTGCGTATCAAGTCCACCTCCGAAACCAACCAAATCAAAATACTAGCATTAGAAAACGTCCATAGAAACGGCCATATTCTGGCGACTGGAGATGTCCTGTTCTTCAAATTTGAATAAGTGAAAAAGGCGAGCAATGTGGCGTCGAAGAAATTCAGGAGAACGAGGAGAAGGCACTGGATCCCGTATATGGCATTCAATTCTCGGAAAGTGTAGTAGATAATTCTATGAAAACTAGGCAAACGTAACGCGATTTTCGGAGAGGAATCACTTTGATCTGACTCACCGTCCACTAAAAAACATTTGCGTTTCCTTTTCCACGAGTATTCTCTATTGTTCAGGTCCAACACACGCAACCCCTCATTCAAGAGATGAAATTTCTGCCGTATCATAAACAAGCAGTTTCCGACGTTAATACAGTACCATGTCATGGCAGCCCCAGATAATTGTGAGAAGTGCGTTTGCAGCTGGAAAGATGGGGAAATATAAGAACACAACCTCGTATATTAGATTCAGGGTCATCAAAGAGTTAACTAGGAAAACATACGCCAGCTCACACCGAATCATTCTCTTTAACCCTCCGATATTCGAATTCGAATTCCTCCCTATTCCGGTATGGTGTACTGAGCACGCAAGCAATGTCTCCTCGATACTCCGATGGCGCCTGATCGCCAGAGCCGTGCCGAATATTCCGAAGGAATTGTGTATCACTGTCCACGCGTGTATTGTCGTGAGGATGACGGCTTTCAATGACGGCATTGCAAAACCTTTCTTCGGCCTGAGCATTGCCGGGTAAAAGCCGAGGGTCGCCAAGGTCAACGCTCCCCAGAGGGAGAGGCCCAGCCACGGGGGCCTTTTGTCCACCGAACTTTCTCCTCCGCCAGGGATTCGCAGCGAATACGGGGGCACCCCCAGCACCCTGCACAACTTCAGGAACGGTGACAGGGCCACCAAGACTTCCTCTTCGTGGCCTTTCCGTCGGGAATCCATGGCCCTCGAGTGGAGGAGTTGGAGGTACTTCACTTGAGATAAAGGGCCTGTGATACAGGATACAATAGGGAATCCTCTTTACCACCCCTCTATCATTGTGTGCCGGTGCTAGAGTCTTTTCTGTCACAAAGTGAGGTGCGTCATAAGGAATAGGATCAAATTATACCATGCTTGTAGAAAGACCATAAAAAATAATAGAGAGAAGAAATAAAGCATTGTAAAGGAATAGGGGAGATTATAAGGGAGCTAGAGAGGGAGGGAGGACAAAAAAGTGCAGTTACGCAATAAGTGTTTGATGTGGAATTACAGCGTGGAAACTTCAAAATATATATTCTATGCTTGTTGATACCACAGCGAAGCGATGGAAACGATGATAGGAATGTGATGTAATCCATGGTTTCCTACGAAAATAAATTAAAATCATTATCAAGATAAAATAATGTTTTCAGGTTTTACTATTTGGAATGTATCCCTTAACAAAGAAAAGAAGAAAAAATTTGTGAAGTCCAATCAATAAAATACAATTCGTGCGATCCGGGTTTCAATGCATCCTATCAATATCAGGTACAAATGAACAATATCTCTTCCCTTAAATGCAAAAAGCTAGGGTGGGCAGAGGAGGCGGGGGACAGTTGGTGCAGCGGGATTGGTCGGGAACTATTAAAATAGATTTTTATAAAACCGGAAAAAACATTCTTAACTTATGGATTAAATGTAAACTTCTTTAGTTAGAGTGTAACGCTTGACTTCGGAAAATCTAAAAAAAATTCAGGTTTTAAGCGTCAATTCTGGTTGTAACGAAAAAATAAATTCCTCGCTGTAAAACATCAATTGAAACATTATCACTGAAGATCCAAGATGGGTTTCGTTGAGGAAGTTAAAAATACGCCGAGATTTATTAAACCGCGGTCGTTTTCCACAAATAAAATAATAATTTTAGAGATAGTTGAGGCCGATACTTTGTGGAGTTTCATTATGATGAGAGTAAACGGAATAAAAAACTTTTCTGATCCACAAGTGAGATATATTTATTACTCTAAAAACAATAATAAATCTAATAATTCTTGAGTAATAAATATAACTCTCTTGTGGATAGAAAATTTGTTACTTTCGTGTAATATGATCAAGAAATAATGAGCACAAAAATCTTAGATTGGTTTAAGAACATTACAGGAAATTTCAGAGTTACGTGTTGAACTCTAGTGGCTGCTGCTTTTCTTTTACATGGTTGATTCCGTAAAGTTCAACAAAATTCCAGGGTTTCAAAATGTTTGCTAGCAACGCTCACTTTTTTGAACTCCCGAACGAATGCAAGACGAGCAAGTATTTATCAAATGCAAAACTAAAATTGTACCTTTGAAGTAAAATGATATTTGTTGGAAAAAATATTTCAGCCGATAATTTCAAAGTTAACACCGGTTTCGTGATTGATAACCATTTTTAATATAAAATATAGTATTACGGTAGTTATCTAGGAATTGACACTGAAAAGAGAAGAGTTTATCTGAGGATTATATGTCCTACTTTCCATCTATTTAAAATTATTTTTCTAAGTATTAAGTAGAGGAAAGAACAGTAGTACAAAGAAGCTCCGGAAGAGTGCGTATATCGTACAGCGCTCCGTAAGACCGTGCGTATAATTATAGAGTACATTTCCAATAAATAAGGAGAAAAAAGTTGATGAAAACTTTTATGACTCACCAGATTACTGAATTAATTTTCTAAGAAATTTCCAATGCGCCACGACTCAAAGTTTCATTGAACGGAATGTTTGTGTGTCAATGATATTGGTTTTCTGTGTGTTTTCATACTTTCTGAGTGTTGTATTTCATGTCGGAGGACGACAATTTCGCTGGCATTCGGGCAGAATGCCGGCGAAACGGTCGTCCCCCGACATGAAAAACGCGGTGAACAGCTTCATCCACCTATACCATCAAACGGACCTTGCATAAACCTTCACTCTAATGTTTGCGTGTCATTAAAGATACCTTTCCATTTTCAAACGGAATTATGCATCATCATGCCAAACCCACAGAATACTAGTCTTGTACGGCAGAAAGGACTTCTGTTTTCTTTGACAACTTGGAATACCACATGAGGTTTTAGATGTCGAGGATGACAATGAATGTTTATTCCTTATGGTGTGATGTTAGACTGCTAAAAAAGAAACTTTCTCAGGAAGGAGACATGTCGATGCTAAGAATGCTGTAATGGTTTGCAAATATAATTTTTTAAATTTGAAGAATCTACGAAACCCGATGAAAAATAAGGTCAATATTTTTTATGACAGTTAAGAGAAATTAATGCCAAGAGGACGCACCAATAACAAATTAAATTGATTTTTCCGATAAAATATTGCTAATGCGTTCTTCCAAGCGACCTAGAATTTATTTAAATGAGCATTTCTACCCTTTATGCCAGTGAGTTCCCCATATGTTTGACATCGGAAACCACTCTAGTTTTGAACAAAGTTAATATATTTATTAATCATTAGATAAGAAGCAGTACTTAGATTTTCTTAACGGTATCAGGCTGGACATAGTGGAAGGAATCCATAATGAATAAAGGTATGCACTTTTCCACAAAATATTTATT